>JAVXUL010010709.1:0-12390 GCA_035590515.1 Trichilia minutiflora | reverse complement strand
ACCCGAGAAGAGTGGACGTAGACGGATTGTCGAACCACTATAAAAATCCTGTGTTCATTTAATTTTCAGTTTGCACAACATCTCATTCATTCTTCATATAGACTACATTTTATTTTATTTTAACTTCAAATTTTTAATTTATCCAATTCACCCCCCTCTTGGATTGCGCCAACTGGGACTTCATGGAGTTCTGTCAAGACTGCTTGCTAGACAACATTTACTTGATTGAAACTGGATTCGTGACGAGCTAAAGTTTCATTGACTTCATTGCGAAATTCTGCATTATTCTTGTCGCAAGTCTTCATAGTCGTAGCGACTCTGATACCACTGATAAGAGTAATTTAGAGAAGAGAAGAGTTTAAGAAGGAGCGAAGCAGTTTATTCAAGTCTGTTTTTTTTTATTTGAATGGTGGAAGGCTTTATATAATAGTACATGAAATCTGAAAATAACAGCACATGCATAAAGATAGGAATTAAGATAGCAACCCATTAACAACATTTATTTCATGCATCAACAAATCTGAAAATTACGTTTAGTTCGTGCATACACCTGCATCACCAGTAGATTAGGAAACCTGGCTGACATACATCTTTACGTGCACACATGGAATGCATAGCAACATGCACGTAACATTCCTCCCCCTTATCAATCCTTATCTGCAAGGATAAATTCAGGATAGGATTTGGCAAAGCGCCATTTGTTCTCCCATGTCGTATCTTCCCGCAGAGCTCCTTTCCATTTTACCAAAATCTCAGTCTTGGGACGATATTTGCCCTTCTGAATCACACGCTGGTCCAGGATTTGTTCCGACTGTGGAAGAGGGTCTGAAGTCTTTAAGACAGGGGATAGTGGAGCTGAAGGAGGAATGATTGGTCCCGTATGCCTCCATAATAAGCTTACATGAAGCACATCGTGTATTTGAGATCCAGATGGAAGATCCAATCTGTACGCCATAGTTCCCACCCTTTCAATGACTTTGTATGGCCCAAAGAAGCGTGGAGCAAGTTTCATGGAGCTACGGGAAGCCACCGATGATTGTCGATAAGGTTGTAGCTTGAGGTACACATAATCTCCTTCAGCAAAAGATACCTCTCGACGATGTTGATCAGCTTGACACTTCATTCGATTCTGAGCTAGTAGGAGGTTATGTCGAAGCTCATGAAGGATGTTGTCCCTATCGCGTAAGTACTCATCTACAGTTTGTACACGGGAGGTGCCTGGCACATACGCTAATAAATTTGGAGGGGGTTTCCCATACACAGTCTCGAATGGTGTCATCTTAGCGGAGGCATGGATTGACGTATTGTAGCTAAACTCAGCCCAAGTAATCTATTCAAACCATTTTCGTGGTAGGTTACCAGTAAAGCATCGTAGGTACTGTTCTAAGGTGCGATTTACAATTTCGATCAGGCCATCTGTTTGAGGATGGTAACTTAAACTCATGCATAGCTTCGTTCCTTGTAACTGGAATAGAGTCCGCCAGAAAACGTACTGATAAATACTTTATCACGATCGCTAACAATTGATGTTAGAATGCCGTGTAAGCGTACCATATTAGTGATAAAGGCCTTGGCTACCGTAACAGCTGTAAATGGATGTTTCAAGGCTATGAAGTGAGCATACTTGGACAAATGATCAACTACTACCATAATGGCTGTATATCCCTAAGATGAAGGTAATCTTTCTATGAAGTCCAGGTCTGAATTGGTATCAGTAATGATTATAACAACCCTGCTGGTCTCATACAATCAGTCTTGAATCGTTGACACATATCACATTCCTTCAAAAAAAAATTTTACTGTTTGGCGCATATTAGCCCAAGTAAAAGAGTGCTTGATTCGGGCGAGCGTTTTATTGAATCCAAAATGCCCTCCGATAGCTGAGGAGTGGCAGTCAATCAATATTTTAGGAATCAAAGTGGAGGTAGGGTGTAAGAGAATTTTGCCATCCTTAAACCATACACCATCACGTTGAAGTAGTTTGGAATATCCCTTTGACTGTAATTTGCCAAGAAAAGGATTCTGCTGGACTTCTTTCTGTAATATCGATCATCAATTCGCACACGACATGGAGAGTGACAGAAATTGAAATTCTACTACTCGGGATAAAGCATCTGCACCGTGATTTTCTGTCCCTTTCTTATACTCGATTTGTAGTCATAACCTAGTATCTTTGGTAACCATCTAGTTTGGGCTGGTGTTGTAATTCGCTGCTCTAATATATACTTTAGACTTTCGGTGCGTACAGTGAATGATTTTCCAAGCAAGTAAGGGCGTCATTTACGAATAGCCTTTACAGTGGCTAACATTTTCTTCTCATAAGTGGACAGTTCTAGAGTTGAGCCCTTGAGTGCTTCACTGAAAAATACCACCGGTCGATTTTGTTGGGATAGGATGGCACTGAGTCCATTTTCACTGGCATCGCACTCAATTACAAATTGCTGAGAAAAATCAGGTAGACTTAACACTAGTGGTGAAGTAAGTGCCTCTTTTAATTGCTTAAAGGCTAGCTCTGCTGTTTGGTTCCAGTAGAAACCACTTTTCTTTAAGAATTGGGTTAATATACTTCCAAAATATTGGATAAATTTTCGATAGTAGCCAACCAATCCCAGGAATCCACGAACCCCTTTTGTTGTTATTGGTGTAGGCCATCCAAGAACCGCTTGGATTTTTAAAGGATCAATCATAACCCCTTGCTAAGAAATAGTGTGGCCCAAGTAATCGACATGCAAAACTCCAAATTGACATTTTGATTCTTTGGCAAACAAATGATTAGTTGATAAAATTTGTAAAATAATTCATAAATGAGTGAGGTGTTCCTCCCATGATTTGGAATATATCAAGATATCGTTAAAAAAAAAAACTAGGATGCATTTTCAAAGATATGGCCTGAAAAGATCGTTCATAAGACTCTGGAATGTCGTTGGAGCATTGGTTAAGCCAAAAGGCATTCCTACAAATTCGTAGTGTCCTTCATCGGTTTGAAAGGCAATTTTAGGAATGTCAGCTTCTTGCACGCGAATTTGATGATATCCAGAACATAAATCTAATTTGGAATAATACTTGGACCCATATAGTTCGTCAAGCAGTTCATCAATCATCGAAATTGAATATTTGTCTTTGACGGTTATCTCGTTTACAGATCGGTAGTCTACACAAAATCGTCATGCCCTATCCGCCTTTTTTACTAATAATACTGGTAATGAGAATGGGTTGTTACTTAGCCGAATGAGTCTAGATTAGAATAGGTCTTTCACCACATCCTTTCTATTTTGGTTTTTTTAGTAATAGGGATATCGATACGGCCTCAGACTCACAGGTCCTTTGTTGAATTATAGAGGTATTTTATGGTTATGGGATCGCCTTGAGGCAATTCCGTGGGATTGTCGAATACATGCAAGAATTCAGTTAGAAGATTGTCCAACTCAGTCATATATAGCCTTTCCTGAGGTTCATCATTTGTAGAAATGATTTGAAAAAATAGCCCCATACCTTGCTATTGGTTTAAACTTTATTAAATAGATTGGACCTTAATAGTAAGGTCAAGCCCAACATAAATGTTAAGCTTATTATGTCATTAAACCCTAACCCTAAAACGCAATATAAAAGGAGCTTTATTTACGTTATAGGGTGTGTGATTGCCTAGGTTTTCTTTCTTCTCGTTTTTGCAAGAGGGAGAAAAAAGTAATAGGAACAAAACAAAGAGTCACGAGAACAAGAGCTAGCACTTGTCTTCAATCATCCCGGTTGTGTGAATACCGTAGAGACGCAGAGTTCGCTTGTGTTTTTGTGGTTCTTCATCATCAAATTGTACAAAGGTATGAATATTCAGATTCATAACATTAAACGCAATAGGTTTATTGCATGGATCCTATAAGGGAATCAGAAAATTTTATTTTTTCGCTGCTTATATGATTCCGATTTCTTAACATGCTGCTCGATCAGGGATGTAGTCTACGCAGGACCCCCTATCTGGTCATGAAGGGGGCAAGGAAGATAGAGGGGCTTTTGAGCATGTAAAGGTGAGGGGCCTAAATAAGGCTAACTGGTACCCTTCCTCAATCATTGAGGCGAACCTTTACACTTACAAGAGATTGTTCGCCATCCTTGACCACATGCAATTCAAGGTGCTGCAAACCCATGATGTCTCGAGTGTTTTGGCTTATAGGGAGATGGTCATAAATGAAGAGCACCTGCTAATTGGGGCTCAATTCCCTCTGTAGTGATACTTTGTCAGGATCTTCGAAGCCTTCGAGATCCCTCGTACTATCTCACCCTGAATAGCTAGAGAATCTTGAGCGGCCTGTTCATGCTAAAGGCCAGATCAAAATTGCCTGCACTTACTCCTGACGAGGTGTTGTACCTCTATATGCTCAAGAAGAGTATTAGCTAGTACCTGGGATAGTATTATTTGTAAATTTATCAGGGGTACCGAGCGAAGATAAAGGGGAGCCTTTTGTGTAATAAGAACTGGAAGGATCGCTGGTTCATTGCCAGTGGGGATTGAAGTGGACTGTCTTAGGGACCAATACTTTTCAACTTTGAGGAGACAGGTATTTACCTCTAATGTCTAGGCGCTTTGTTGAATGAATTACTTCAGCAAAGCAGATTTCTGACCAGTATTTTGATACAGTGGTGGGAAGAGATCAGCTTGACATCCCAGCTAACGTAGAAGGATTGTTGCTAAATCTGACTGCCATAAATGTCAGGCAACTTTTAAATGGAGATAGCCTTGTAAGTTCACGACTGATACCTCGGACTGCAACAAGGAGTAAGCTCTCGAGAGCCAAGGCCGTTGTGATTAAGGGTAAGTCTTTCTTCTTTTGAACTTTAATAAATTCCTAAGAAGTCATTTCTGATTAGGATTTTGGATTACTCCTAAAAGGGTTGCTTTTCGAGGAGGGATCCAAAATAGCCCGGGCCACTGGTGCCCAGGCTAAGGCCCCTAGAGACAAAGGAAAGGGGCCCATGAAGGGGGATCCTAAAAAGGCTCCCAAAAAGAGAGACAAGAAAATAGAGTGCTTGAAGAAGAAGGGCATACTGATTGGGAGCGAAACGAGGAGGAGGAAGAGAGGCATCCTCGGTGTGTGTGTGTGTGTGATCCTCCTTAGGCCAGAGATAAAAGTAAAAGGTTTATGGTCGACGATCAGTCTGAGAGGAGAACAAAAAGGAGAACAGACTGTCCTTATCCTCCTCAACCCAACAAGTACACATGTGAGGGTCCCCAATCGAGAGGAGGGCGCCTCAGCCTCTCAGGCGACGGGATTGGGGACACAGAAAGCTCCTAGGCAGAGTTTAAAGGGTCACCCTAATCGAGAAGGAGCGAGAAACTGAGACCAGGCCCCCAAAACAAATATGAATAATAATGGGGGTTGGGGCCAAAAAAACATCGACCTGACTGATAAGAACGCGAATGGCTTATTCCCCCCAAAGGATGGGGATGCAGAGCAGGATGAGCTTCAGTGGGAGGATTTGGCTAAGGGTAAGAGGGAGCATTTTGGTTACCACTTTCAGTTATTGAATTGGGCGAGAGAGGTGATCACTCCCCAGAGGGTCGAATCTATGTCCGACATGTCTCCCTTACAAGCCTTGGGTAGTCTGAGCATGTACGCTTATAGGATAAATTCTTATACCCCTGGTCTTTTATATTTGACAAGGTTTGTTCTGTTTCCTTCCTGTGATACTGACTTATTTGGTTCTATTTATACAGAATGATTTCCTATTGGATTTCTTCACGGAAGACTTCCAGAATGCCATAAAAGTTTAGAAGTGGGCATTTAAGACGGTCAAGAAACTGGAGAAGTAAGGCCAAAAAAGATTGAATGCCATTCGTCAGAAGGCAAATCAGGAGAAGGATGAATTAGAGGCCAGGGTCTCCACTTTAGAGGGCGAAAGGTCTCAGAGTCCTGAAGAGAGGCAAAGCCTGACCTCTAAGCTCTCATCTACCGAGGTCCTAGTCTAAGCGCTATCAATAGATAACAACCGTCTTGAAGGGGAGAGGATGAGTCTCACTAGCAAGCATAATCAGCTGTCTGACCTCTATAGGTCGCTTAAGTCAGACGAGAAGCGTTTGAAGGAGCAGCTGATCTCCAGCATCGATGAGTTTAATACGCTGTCGAAGGAGTGCAACTCTTTGAAGAAGGAGTTGAAAGAAGCGCAAGGATCCTTGGAAGCGCTGAAAAAGGAGAAGAAAGAAGTCTTGGCTCAATTGGAGTTCCGATATGACCAGGGAGTGGATGATAGCCTGGATTTGACAAGCCATCTCTTTCTTCAAGAATACCCTGACTTGGACCTCGATTGGTTGTTCAGCCAACTAGGTCAAAAGGTTCCAGGGGTTTCAAGTTCATGCATTCCAGATGCTCCTCCTGAGACCACAGAGCCAAACGTCGACCTGACTGCAAATGAGGAGGAAGGGAGGAACGACCAGGGCCGATCAATTGAAGACCACTCCTCTAAGACAGTCGAGGCACAAGGTTATCAGGAGCAAACAATAGGCAATCAAGATACTCCTATGGAGATCTCCTCCGATGAAGAAGAGGAAGACCTCTCCCTCAAGTATCCCTGACCAGTCCCCCTGTATTTATTGGCCCTGTTCTTTGTTGTTGTAACTATATAATTTTTTTTGTAATTAGCCATCTAAGAGCAAGTGTATATTAATACTTTTATACTTGTATACTCAAAGTAAATGAACAAAAATCTTATTTCATTCCCACTTGTTTGCTTTAATTCTGGTCATGCATCAATTCCCTTTAAACTAAGTACTTGTGAAATAGAATATTCTGAATCGACAGAACATTCTTCAATCGGGAGGCAACCGGTAGTTCAGGAAAGATTGGGCACGTTCAAAATCTATCTAGGAGAAAAGTCAAGAATAGGTTCCTAATTAGTACTGTCCTTGGGGCTCGACTAATGTGGAGGGATTTTAACTTCAACACTAGGAGATAACAACAATGCGGGTAGGGCTTCTTTTAAATTCTCAGGATGGTTGGTATAATTCAAAGATTCAGACTAGTGTTAGGGAATTTTAGGATTCAAAGGCCAATTGTAACACTAGGAGTAGAGGTAGACGCGGGTTAGGGTTTAGGACGCCCGATCTCATGTCAAGTTTTAGGCTTTCAATCTGTCTGACACGATGCGAGGGCTTATACAGCCTGAGATGGGTCAAGGACTTAGACTAGTGTTAGGGGATTTTAGGGTTCAAAGGCCAACTATAACACTAAGAGCGGAGGCGAACGCGGGTCAAGGCTTAGGATGCCCGGTCCCGTGTCAGATTTTAGGCTCTCAGTCTGCCTGACATGGTGCGGAATCTTATACAGCCTAATGCGGGTTAAGGATTCAGACTAGTGTTAAGGGATTTTATGGCTCAAAGGCCAATCATAATATTAGAAGTAAAGGCGAACGCGAGTCAGAACTTAGGATGCCTGGCCCCATACTAGATCTTAGGCTCTCAGTCTGCCTAACACGGTGCAGGAGCTTATATAGCCTGACGTAGGTTAAGGACTCAGACTAGTGTTAGAGAATTTTAGAGCTCAAAGGCCAATCGTAACACTAGGAGTAGAGGCAGACGCGGGTTAGGGCTTAGGATGTCAAGCCCCGTGCTAAGTCTTAGGCTTTCAGTCTGTCTGATGCGGTGCAGAGGCTTATACAGCTTGACGAGGGTCAAGGACTTAGGCTAGTATTAGGGGTTTTTAGGGCTCAAAGGTAAATCATAATACTAAGAGTAAAGGCAGACGCGGGTTAGGGCTTAGGATGCCCGGCCCCACATCAGGTCTTAAGCTTTTAGTCTGTCTGACTCGGTGCGAGGGCTTATACAGCCTGACATGGGTCAAAGACTTAGATAAAAAGAGATGCTGTACAATGCTTGTTTACTTGTAATTAAAACACAATAATTTTATTATTATAAATAGTATTATAATGCATTACAAGTGAAGCATCCTGAGGAGAGACTCATCTTAGGGGTAATACTTTTTCAGCATCTCAGCATTCCACGACTTATTCAGGATACTGTCGTCTGGCCTTGTCAATTTATACGTCCCTAGCCTAACCACCCTAATCATTTGATAAAGACCTTCCCAGTTAGCGTCTAAAGATCCCTCAATTATCACTCTTGTATTCAAAGTGATCCTTCTACGAATAAGATCTCCTTTTTTGAAGGATAGAGGTTTAATCTTTCGGTTGTAGGTGCAGGAAACTCTTTGTTGATGGGCAATCATGCGCATTAGAGCACGGGACTGAGGCTAAGTAAACCTTGAGTTGCTGAAATGAGCTTTCACACTCTTCGTTTTATTTCATACCCTTGTATTTCCTCATAGCCTTGAAAAAAGGGAAACACTTGTCAGTGAATTTAGAGATAAAACGATTGAGGGCCACTAACCTTCCAGTCAGGCTCTGTAACTTCTTCAAGGTCCTCGGGACTCTCAGGTATATTATGGTTTGAACCTTCGTTAGGTTAGCCTCGATCCCTCATTCGTTGCCTATGAAGCCCAAAAACTTTTTGGATTTGACTAACAATGTAAACTTCTCAGGGTTGAACCTCAGGTTGTACTCTCTGAGAAAGGAGAAGGTTTGCTCTAGGTGGAAAGCATGATCCTCGGCCTTGGTGGATTTCACAATCATGTCATCCACATAGACCTCCATGAAACTTTCAATCAATAACTTGAACACTTTGTTTATAAGCCTCTAGAAAGTGGCTCCGACATTCTTTAACCCAAAGGGCATCACCTTATAATAATACAACCCCTGATCTGTAATGAAGGCTGTCTTATCTTGGTCAGGAAAATACATAAATATCTGATTGTATCCCAAGAAGGCGTCCATGAAGCTCAATAATTCATGCTCAAAAGTGGAGTCTACCAATTGTTTGATCCGATGCAGGGAAAAATTGTCCTTAGGGCAGGTTTTGTTGAGGTCGATGAAATCGACGCACATCTGCCAACTCCCATTAGCCTTCTTGACCATTATCACATTTGTTAACCAGTTGAGGTACTTGATTTCTTTGATGAACCCCGCCTTGAGCAGTTTATCTATCTCCGCTTGGATGGTTTTCTGCCTCTCTGTGTTAAAGATTTTCCTCTTCTATTAAACTGGCTTGTAGGCAGGATTAATGGCCAATCAGTGGGTCATAACATCTGTATCTATCCCTAGCATATGTTCATGACTCCAAGCAATAGATCTTTATTTCACTCTAAGGTTGCAATCGTAGCCTGCTTTAGGTCAAGGGTCAGTTGACTACCTATCCAAATTATTTTGTCTGGGTGTCGCCCATCAATCGTCACATTCTTTAAGACCTCCACTGGTTCCAAAATTGGACTGCGGGGTATGCCTTCTTTTGTAGCGTCATCATGGGAGGAAGATGCTGCTTATACGTCAGCCATCTCAGTATCCGCAGTGGCTGCTCTCCCTTGCTCTCGGATAGTTGTCTCCAAAGGCTCTCCTTAGATACAATATGTTTTTCGAGCAGAGGCAGTGAAGTAGGATCACGCTTCCCTTTGATTCCCTCTGATAATTCTGATTTCGTCTTCAGCTCATAACTTCAACATCAGGTAGTACACGCTTTTCACTGCTTTGATATTTTGGAGGAAAGGTCTCCCCAGGATAACAGAGTAGAAGATCTTTAGATCTACTACCTGAAAGCACACCATGATAATCCGTTGATATGGGTTATCGCCCATGGTTACAGGCAATTATATTGATCATAGGGGAACAATCCAAGAATCCCCGAATCTATATAGAACCGAGTCAGCCTGGGACAACTCTAGGTCCTCTATGTCTAGGGAGTCCAGGGTATCCTTGAAGATGATGTCTGCTGAATTTCCCGTGCAGATCAAGATTTGGCTCACTTTCCTAGACGGTATCCTATGGCCACTTCTAAAGCATCGTTATACAGGTAGTGCACTCTAACTTCATCCTCATCGATAAACAGAATGGGAATGGTAGCAATCCTTGACCTCTTATCAATATGTACATTCATTACGTGCGCATCTAACGAATGACTGGGCAGGGAGTAGCGCACATAATTCTTGCACACGTTATTTGATAGTTCTGCAAATGTAGGTCCACCTGAGATGACTAAGATACCCTGGTTAGGTCTCAGGGACCCACATCCTTAGGGTGCTGGCCTACACCCAGGTTATTCTACTGGTGATTTACAATATAATGGGTCCGATAATTATTTTTAATAAGTACCTCAATCTGGGCTCTTCGATCATCATATTGATCCATAGTGTGACCCTTCTCCCCATGATACTCATAAAATCTCCCCTTGCTCTTCTTTTGTACTTTGACCTTCATATTTCTAGGTTAGGGGGCCAACAACCCTCTATACTAAGTATCCTCATAAACTTACGACAAAGGAGCTCTGAGGGGCATGAAATTATGAGTGGCTACCTAGGCCCCCTTCCCCAGATGATCTCTTGCCTGCTGGAATATAAAGGGCTTCTCTTCCCTTCTTGTCTCACAGAGAGGCCTCCCCTAACCCCCGTCTCTTCTATCACGCCCGAAGCTCCCATAGCGGTCCTCTTTGTCCCTTCACTGTAGAGCTAAGTGCTGTTATCTCCTGGTTGGGGTGGCTTGACCCTCCTCCTTCAATCTCAGGAGCTTCTCTTCTTTTATCTTGATTTTATCAAGCAACTCGCTCTGGGCTGCCTCATAAGTATCCACTATCCGTCAATGAATGACGTACTAGGCCCTGTCAACCCTTAGACCCCTCTTTGAACCATCCAATGCCAGGGGTAGTGGTATGCGTCTAACTCTATGACCTCTTTATGGTACCTCCTTACAAACTCTTCAGAGTTTCTCTTGGCTCCTGGCATATAGACAACAGGGGTGTTCATATTGTGATTCATGGCTATGGCTCCCCGAAATTCATTTTTTAAAGTCGTTGTCAACTGGGTGAAACTACTGACGCAGGCCGGAGGAATATTCTTAAACTAACGCTCGGTAGGTCCTTCCAATGTTAATAAGAAGGGCTAACACATCTGTTGGTCAGTCAGTCCCTAGATCAGCATCATTTCTTTGAATGTGTCCAGATGCAAAGAGGTCAGACTTTCCAGTGTAAGGAGATAACTATGGCATCTTGAACTTCCTGGGTAGATAGAGCTCCAGGATTTCCTCGCTGAAAAGGGAGGTAAATGTGGAAGGACAAATAGTATCAACTCTCGGGTTCTCTCTCAACTCGACTCCCTCTTTGTCTTTTAGTTCGTCCAACATCTTCTTTACACACTCTTCTACCTCCTTTCTGCTCATGACAACCTCCTTCTCTCAGGCATACTTTTTATTGAGATAGCATCTCATATCAGTGGAAGCCAGATTGTGCCTTGTCTTGACCCCACTCATCACATTATAGTCTCTATCACCTTCGCACCTTCTCCTGTCACGCTCTTCATAAATTTTAAATGGAGTATCGAGGCCTGGGAAGATGGGAGGTTCCTCTGCTAATCTCTCAGTCACCCTGGCCTTTCCCTTCTACAAGGTAGTCAGTCGGGCACGGGGCACCCGTCTTTTGGCTCTAACTAATTCTCTTATTGTATCACTGTCGATCAGGACTCGATTTTTTCACCTTTTTGGAGGGTGTGGTACCCTCTGCTCTCTCAAACAGGCAGACTGTCCTGCCATTTATTGTCTGATCTCCAAAAGTTCTTTCTTTAGTTTGTTCACTCTGCTCGTCATTACTCTGGTTAGGTGGTCATCCTCTAGTCAGGATCCACCCACGGTGTGAGGGATAGAGCATTCCTCGAGCTTGAATAGGGACCTTCCACCATCACGTGCAGTGCTTTCGCTGGAACTAGATTCCTCCGTTTCCCTTCTCCATTTTGCCATTTTTTCAAAACTCAAAGTACTACAAAGCTTTTTGGGTTGCTTTCACTTCCTTCTTCCTTATGGTTTTTTGTTAGATTACCACAGATAGTGTTAGCTGTTGAGGTGTGTATATGAATATAGTTGTTACGCCATTGGATTCTTTCTTGCAGAACCTTACCTCCAAGTCCTTACAAGATAATAACACACTAAGAGTCACGCTGGATGGAATTTTCGGTGGAAAAACTTCGATGCCTAAGTCAGTAAAAATGTGGAAAAGGGAGCAATCAATTCCGACAGAAAAGAAAAAGAATGGAAAGCTTAAGTAATGTAGAGCAGAATGAAAAGCAATTTGATGTGTGTTGATTTTACCTCCTTTTATAGGGCCCTTGGGATATAAGTGAAGTGACTTGGCATCAGAGAATGGGAATGTGATCTCAATTAGATTATGTACCCAAATATAGGTAGTCTTGTTGTAGAATAGTACGGTAAGTCCAAGTGTTGTATCCACAGGGAGTGCTTTTTCCAAGGGTCAAATTGGTTATGTTCGAGCCAATGTCCAATAGCAAAAGGTAGAAGAAGTGTTTGATTGATTTT
>JAVXUL010010698.1:0-12390 GCA_035590515.1 Trichilia minutiflora | reverse complement strand
TTTCCCCATTTACTTCGTCTAATCGTTGAAGGGTAGCGACAAAGTCTTAACAGTATAAGGTCTAAGCTCAGCGCCTTCCAAGCGCGTGGTTCACTCTCCGTTTAAATTTTGAGGGTTTGATGTTGCTGCTAAAGTTTTTCACTAACAACAATAGCAATAATAAAAAAAATAATTATGATAAAAGAATTTAAAAAAAATTATGACCACAAAAAATGTTTAAAATATTTTTTATTTTTCAAAATTTGAGAATAATACTCATAATTGCTTTGAGGGTAAGTTGGTACTAAAATTGAGTATTTTTAATTAAATTCAAACAACAGTTGAAATGTGAAAATGAATTCAATCATAATTGTTTTTTCTAATATTTAGTTAAAAAAATTTGATGAATTCTATAATAAAAAAGAAATGATCACTCATCATAAAATAAATATAATTAATATATTTAGTGAAGCAATTTACTAATTATAAATCCTTTTAAAAAATTTTTAATTTAATTTCATAAATTTCATATTATTTTTTTTGTAACAAATACATTTTGTTAGTATAATTTAGCATAGTTTTTTTTAAATAATTAATGTCTTTTTTAATCAAATTAAACCATTGAAAATCTTAACTACTATTCTGACGTGCGTCCCACGCACCGTAAAATAGCGTGAAACAACCCCATCATTACTTCATGTGCTTCCCATCCTTCGATTACACCAACCAACACTACGCACAACCTAACCATTTTCCCACTCCACAAATACGAACACGAAACCGAGTCTGAACTGAGTTGAGTTTTTGCTATGGCGTCAATGGTCTCCACTAGCTGCCCGCAGTTCTCGGGACTACGCCGATCATGTCCGAAACTCGAAACTTCTTCTCACTCTCAGTCTCAGTCCTTTTCACAGCATATCAACTCTCATCTCCGTCTCTTCTCGTCTCGAAAACCTTGCAGATGCGTTGTCGCCACGGCCAGCGCTAACAAGGTTCTTTTTATGTTTTTTTTTTTTTACTCATTTAAGCTTCTATGTTTTCTAATTCATTTCGTAGATCTAGCTCCAGTGTCTTGAAATTTATGAAAGATATATGTCTTTTGATGCTGTATCGAGAGTTAATTTTTACGGAAATGGCAACTAGGATGATACTGTGCTTTTCTTTCCTATTGTGAATGAAGGATGCAGCACAGTGAAATGCTATCTTGAACTGCGTTGGCAAAAAAAGCTGTTTCCCAAAGAAATGAATTTTAGTAAACTTTAAACTACAAAATGTGGTTTTTTAGAGTTTGATTTATGCCTGTATGCATTGAGAATGCTTTTATGCGGAGTACTTTTTACTTGTATTACCTTGCCGCTTCATGCAAGTGCACTAGGTAATGCTTCCTAGAGAAGGACTCATTGGGTGATTCGTAAAAAGTGCTTTTGTTCATTTCAGCCAAACGATTTAAACTGGACAAATAATACCCTTTTGGGTATTTCCTAGTTTTTGCCTATCTGGTGGCTATGAAAGTTGTGTAAAATCTATCTTGATGTCTTTTTATGAATTGCTTGATCACTTGTGTTGGGTAACGTACCGTACAATATACATAGGTTATCAAGAGTTACATATTGACTCATTTCTCTATTCACTAACCCATCTTCTATTTTGTCCTTGCAGTTTTTTGTTGGGGGAAACTGGAAGTGTGTAAGTACCAGTTGCTGAGTAATATTACGATTCATTCTGTACTTGTTTCTATCATCGACTATACATTATATCTTTGTTTATTCCTCTCCCTTTGAGTAAATTGTTCTTCCACTATTTTTTGTACTTTCATAGTTGAATAAGGAATTAACAATTCTTACCGTTTCAAAACCATGTTCACATTTATCAAAATTTTTCCTATGGTCTCTCATTTTGTAATTTCAAACTGCATGTGCCATTGATTATGAGAAAATGTTATCTATTTTTTTGCCTCTTATTATTATCTTGCTATGCTGGATATTTTGGTTGCATGGATAGTTAATCCTTTATTTCTTTTCTCTATCTTGAAATTGTTTTTCTTTTATCCTTTTATGTAGAACGGAACAAAGGAATCTATCACCAAACTTGTTTCAGACTTGAACAATGCAAAGTTGGAGGCTGATGTTGGTGAGATGATACTTCTTTCTTTTCTTATATTTAGTCATAAAGTTTGTTGGTTGGTAAATTTTAGTTTTGGGTTTATCATGCTGGTTGTAGTTTGCATTATTTTGGGAAAGCACTTGATTTTAGCTAAACTTGTCATAAATTCTGATATTGCAAAAGTCTCTTCTCATTATGAAGAATTTAGATTCTTAATGTAGAGCTTGAGGCTATTATTGGGGCGCTTATCTATTAAATTACGCTTTTGTTTTTGTCTTCTTCTGTCACTTTTTCAACCCTCTTTTCTATCTCTATTAGGCTTGGTTCATTTGTTAAACCTATTTGATATCTGTCTTGCATGTGAGGGCGTTAATGCTATTGTTTGGGCTCTTACTTATTAATTTAAGCTTTTGAGTCAAGTGGTAACTTGACACTTAAAAGGAATTTGTATAGTTGAACTTCTGCACGTTTTTAAATGGATAAAGTTGGAAGTTTTATTCAGTGTCCAACCTAATGTTTGAAGTGCATGTTTTGTCAACAAAAGTTTGACATTCTCATTGTGGTCTAGGAGAAGTGTCCTTTACATGTGACTGTTTTGTTTATATTTATCTAGGCTAGTAGAAGTCTAGAGAGAGCTTAATGCTTCATTTTTCTTTCGAGTTTGACAGATGTTATCGTATCACCTCCCTTTGTTTATATTGATCAAGTGAAGACTTCATTGACTGATAGAATTGAGATATCAGCTCAAAACTCTTGGGTTGGAAAAGGTGGAGCTTTTACAGGAGAAATCAGGTAACCTGTTGCTCTTTTGTGGGTGTGTTAGGTTTGTTTGTAATGATCCTCAATTTAAACTTTTAGTGTTTCTTCACCTTTTCCTCTGTATTGAGGCTTATTAAAGGGGCGTTATTATTGTTGGAGAAGTATTTTATTACCCTGCTCTATTGCTCTAGAATCACTGATACTTAACTAATGGGAAATAGGAGAGTATTTTAATTTTATTGATTATATTCTTGTCTCTTCTTATGCCAATACTAACCATGTTGCATAAGCTGTTTCCAAGTTGTTAATTTAGGATTTATTGATAATATTGTATCTTGAGTTGGGTTTTGGCACTCATATCATTAGGATTTGATTGTACAAAGGATGAACGTGGACTTTTTCATAACCTTTTTCTTAAATTATTAGTGGCGTCTCTTGAACTTTTACGAAGTGTTGGTAATATTGATGTATTTCTACCAATCCAATGTTTGACCATTCATTTTTGGTTTCAATTTTTATGAGCTTACCTTGATGTAGTCATGGATATATGCTGTTGGTTTTGCTTGCATTTTTGAACTTCTGCCCGTCTGTGTCTACTATATAGTTAATGTAATCCATCTTGTAGTGTGGAACAATTGAAAGATATTGGATGCAAGTGGGTAATTCTGGGCCACTCTGAGCGCAGACATATTATTGGTGAAGATGATGAGGTGAAGCTTCTAAAACATTTTTCTTGTGAAATGGCTGATAGCAGATGACTGTTGTTTTTTCTTATTCATGTTCTATACTTGGAACCTGACTGAAAATATGTCAACTTCAGTTTATAGGAAAGAAAGCTGCTTATGCCTTGAGTGAGGGCCTTGGAGTCATTGCTTGTATCGGAGAACAATTACAAGAAAGAGAAGCAGGGAACACTTTTGGTGTCTGTTTTAAGCAATTAAAGGCCTTTTCAGGTGGCTTTCAAGCTGATATTTCTTTTCTAATGAATATGCAGTCACAATTAGATTAGATTGTAAATGAAGGGTACTCTATTCAAACTTGGGCCATGTCATCATGTGCAGATGCTATACCCAGCTGGGATAATGTAGTTATTGCATATGAGCCTGTATGGGCTATTGGGACTGGTAAAGTGGCCACACCCCAGCAGGCTCAGGAAGTGCATGCTGCTGTTCGTGATTGGCTTAACAACAATGTCTCAGCAGAAATTGCTTCTAAAACACGTATTATCTATGGAGGTACTTTTTATTTACTGCAATTTTTGCTAATAATTTTCTTTGGGTGCTTGATGTTGCAGAATATTGTTATTTTGTGTAGTAGATGTGTGTTGCCTTGCCAGGTTGTACAGTGTGATGCTTCTTTATATAATCAGAAGGGAGAAAACTTGCTGATCATACTTTGCGTCAAGGATGCATTATAATCTAGTGTTGATTTTGTGGATCCATGATCAGAGGAACATGTTAACTGTGATTTTAACTTGCTTAGGCCCAGAAAGAATATTCACTTGAAAACTGTTATAAAGGAAGTTTGTTTTTAATATTTTCTTTCTAGAGTGAAGATGAGGTGGGATTTAGTATGTTGCCTTGTGGATTTAGTTATGTTGGTGGTCATTGGCGGGTATCCTTGTCAAGATTTCTCATCAAACTACAGACCTGAATAAATTGTTGCCCTTTTGTATCAGCAATATTAACATTATCTTATAGATGTTGATAGGCATGATGTTTATGCTAACAAGATGAAAGTGCTAATTTTCTTTGTCTAATGAGTGGCTCAACCATCATGTTGATATCAATTTTTGGTTTCCTCACAACATTTGGTTACTTACAAGTGCTTTTTTGAGTGATGTTACCCAACCATTTGAACCTAAAGCCTAAAAGAAAATTGGCTTCTTCAGTTATTGGTTTGCTATGCTTGTTAATTTTTGAAGTCTTTTAGATCTGATGAGCGCTGCCAACTCTAAAAATCTAACAGCCACCTGACACTCTTTACAGGGTCTGTAAACGGGGGCAATTGTGCTGAACTTGCGAAAGAAGAAGATATTGATGGTTTTCTAGTTGGTGGTGCTTCCTTGAAGGTTTGTTCCCTCAATTATTTTTGTTCCAGAGTTCTATAGACTAAAGTAAAGTTTTATGCACCAGATAATTCAGAACACTTCATAGATAAATGAATTAGAAGGGATTAGTTCTAATATTCCTCTTTTCGTTAATGCAGGGCCCAGAGTTTGCTACTATTGTCAACTCTGTAACATCCAAGAAAGTAACTGCTTGATTTATACCATGGTTTAATATCAAGAGCAAAAAATAAAGGGCTTAGAGAATACATTTTGCTTTGAAGCTAATTAATGTAACCAACCCAAGACCCTGCTCTGTTCAATGAAGTTTTGATTGTTTATTTATTTGTTTTCTTCCTGAAAAGTGGGAAATTCCTGCCGTTTTTTCCTGTGGACTGAACTTATTTTATACGAGAAAGGAGATTGCTATGAAGTTATCTTGATGCTGTCACTGCTGCTTTTCTCCAGTTCGTTCTTTCTTCCTTTTTTTTTTTTTTTTGATTGGTGGGTGGGGTGGTTGGTGTTGCTCCTAAAATTAAGCAGTTTATGTTAACTATTACTTAAGCAGTCGGCACAATTGCCATTTTACTTGTTTACGGGATTGTCCGAATGCTCACTACTGTAACTCATGCCGTTAGAATCTCATTTCTCTTTATTGGTTGCTGACAATATCAGATTAAAGGAAAATGTTGTGTTGCATACACTCAAATAAACTCTGATATGTTATTAAAATTTTTATACTGATCCTTATTTTGTATCTTTCTTTATTCTGTCGTTGTTAGCATTTTAATACGCTGATAATAGAAAGATGCTAGCTAGAGCATTGTGCTACATAGGAGTTCAAACATGAAATGTTGTGTGTGTTTGTGTTCTATAACGTTTTGCCAACATTTCATGGTACTGAGCAACATCCAACAGCTCCAGTCGTTTTGGTTGGCACTAAAGTTCCTTGAGTAGCCCTTGAGGAGTCTGTTTATTCTGCGTCCCAAAGATATACCAATGTAGGCATCTTGTCATCAGATACCAACAGTTTTCTGTAGGCATCTTGTCATCAGATACCAACAGTTTTCTTTCATCAATTGCCTAAGTATGTTTGTAGTTGGTGCCCTCTTGCTGAATTTTGAAACCAAAACAGTTAAATGTGTTTGGTAAATACTTTTACATGCAGCTATCGCTTATACTTGGTAGTTGGTGAATTCTATTATAGATCAACAGGCATAATACTTCAATAGCAAACATACCTTATAACTATTTGCTTTGTACAATGACCTACTCAGTGGGAATAACGTGGTCAGGAGATTGGTTTAGATTTATATTGTTGATGTCTGAAATCTGTCATTGAACAAATTTATATTGAGGTGAGTTATCTCCGCTTGTGTAGAGACCAGGATACACTGGAAAAGTATGCCCTTAATAAAGGGCTAAGTATGGCTCGTTGTTGAGGTTTTCAGGGCCGTTGATGCAGCAGGTTATTGGAAAATCTTGGTTTGCTGATATTGAGTAACCTATAAAGCCGTAGAATGGTTAAGAGATACCAGTGTTATTGTCAATATTTATCAAATTATTTAATAATACTATATACACGTTTATTTAATCAATAATATATTTGAATATAGAATTTTTAAAATAATAAAAATAATTTTTTAGAATAAAGATCAAATTATCTTTGAGTTTAAAAATCAGGTATTACATCCTCCTATTATAAAAAGATTCGTCATCAAATCTTAATTGAAATTGACAATCCAGAAATCACATAGAAATTTCATGCCATTCTGAAATGATACTTGTAAATTCATAATATTCAAAATTTAGAAACTATATTGTTATAATTTCTGCCCAGAATTTTAGCAACCTCCAGCAAGAAGAAAGCTTCCAGCACAGCTTCTCTTTACTGTCAAGTTTAGCTCCTGCAATACTTCAGCAATGCCACAACTCTCATCCAGAAATTAACTCACGATGAAGAAGAAGAAAACAGAATATTGCATACACAGAAGGAAAACAACATTAAAGAATATAAAAGAATTCAAGAAGAAAACCACACGAGAACAAATTTGGGAAAGTTCTTTTCAAGAGGAAAATGTTTTATTTTTGCTTATTCTCATTCTGTAAATTTCCAGAATATAAATGCATACAGAAAAATTACAACTCAGCTCCACCAAGATCAAGAAAGCAAGACTCAAAGATCAAGAAAGCAAGAACCAAGATCTTTGAATCTTGACTAACAGAAATTCAAATCAATTCATTTCTAAAGACTAAAAATACCCTTGAATCTTTTTGCTGAAGTCTTCTTCTGCACGTGACACTTGCTGTTATTTGGAGCAAACTTCTACATATATTTACTAATTAGAATTGTACGATATTTTAAAGCAATTAAGAAACTTAAATTTTATCTTTAGATGTTGATATCTTTATAACTAATTTTTCTTTTTATCTTCTCTTAGTCCGAATTTCTATAACCTCTAGTTCTATATCTCTATCCCATTTCGGAATCTCATACTTCTCTTTCCCATTATTTGAATAATAATAATAGTTTAAACTATTACCCCCAATCAAACTATTGTTATTTCTCTATTCAGGTTAAGACCAACTTATACCATTGCATACATTGTAACTTTCCCATGTACTCAACCTTGTACTTTCTTCTAATTATCCGTATTGACTTCTTATGCTTATTAGTTAACAGAATCTATAAACCATTTGATGGCCTTAAACCACTTAATACTATTAAGTAACCGAGTCGTATTCATAATATTCTTAAGAGTTCATTATATTGGTATTTCAATATAGACAACCTTATTAATTTATTCTTGAACCCTCGCATGAGCTGATACGCGTTTATTCTAATTTAATCACTTTAAACCTTATCCTTTATCCCTTTTTGTCTAATTCCTTATAGTACCTTAAACTTGTTGTACTATCTTAACATGATAGTACTGGTATCCAAATCAGTTCTATACAATTTGGCATGAATAGAACACTTGTTACTATCCTAAGGCATTTTCTGAAAATTCTTCTGATAAATTTAATTAACATACTAGCAGATTACATTCGCATGTGCTCATATACTGACCAATGTACCCTAAAATTAACTCTTTTCAATCCTGTTACTATTATACCTGAGTTTCATATTACCTTATGCCATAAAATAGTTATCCAAGTGTTAGTGTATACTCTAAAAATCATTCGTGTTATCGACTTCAGGCTTATAGATTTTGTATAAAATTTGATATTTATTAATGAAAGAAGTAGTTCTTTATTTACATACGTTTTTTGTTTCCTTTATTTTTCATGTAAATGAATGAAGAATGTATGTAAATTGTTCAGATACTTTTATTTAAATTATTAAATAAATTATCAAATTGTTCCCTACATACGTGATATGAAATGGGCAACTATATCACATAGTAGGTATACTAGATGCTGCCAATGATATTATATGATAATATATATAGACTAATAATATGAATATTGTCATAAGTGTATTAGTATGGATTCATAGTTGATGACTTATTTATCTAATGGGATTGAATATCGATAAATCACATGACATGTATGTAGTCAATGATTTATCGATAAATTATAATAGTGTGCGACGTAACTCTTTGACCTGAGACGTCTCGAACCAGACTCTGTATGGATGGTATATTTCATATGGTGTATAAGTGCAGGACTAATCATGCCTTGTACAAGAAGCCAGTTTGGGTATACTTTGTTCATATAGGTGGTCGGTTGACCGTCAAAATGAGATTCGTAGGCTCGATACATTGGATTGAAAATTCTTGTTGCTTTTGTCTGAGTCGAGTTCCTAATTGAATATCGATATGATATCTTGATTATAAGCCGATAACTATCACATAATATTAATATATGATCTACGATTCGAAAGAAAATTGAGATTAGGGTTTTGACAGTTCATGAACCTTTTCTCGATCAGGATACGATGACGAAAGAATATTATTCACACGTTACGTGCAAACAAAAAAAGGTTTAATGAAGATACTTCTTCATTGTAACTTAGGGACTATAGTGCATTGCTAGATATTAACCATAATTGATGAGCAACTAAAATATTCAGAGTTAAAATATTTGACATATCTTCATGACTGTATTATGGTAAACCTTCATGGTCCACCAAGATTCTCAAGCATTTTTTTTATATGAGAGAGAGATAAAATATTATCGGGATAAGATTAGCACCCTCATGATAATATAGAAATAAGTCAAAATGAATACATATAATAGTTATATGTATAAAATATTCTTTAAAGTATTAAAGAAATGATATATTGATATCATAATGTAATTTAATATAAATTACTAGCCAAATGTGATAATAATGATTATCATATATGTTAAAATCTGATTTTAAGGTAACATGATAAAAAATAGATTAAATTATTTAATTTAGTATAAAATGATCATTTTATCCCTGCGTGATGCATATGTGTGATTTATTATAAATTATATATTTAAATTTGATAGTTATGATTATCAAACATATTAAAATATGATTTTAATATAAATGTGATAATTATGATTATCAAATATATTAAAATATGATTTTAATATAAAATGATAAAATCTAAATTAAAGTGTTTAATTTGGATGAAAATTATCATTTTACACTTATGTGTAAATGTGATCAAGGGCATCATCTTAATTGTATAAAATTTATGGATTTTATTTAAATTCATTATATTAATTAATTGATTAATTAATATGGCCATTATCTAATATATTTAAGTGTTAAATAATTAGATAAAATTTATTTTATATTAACAGTTAATAATAAAATAAATGGCACCTTTTTATTGGTTTATCTTTTTTTGATTTTATGTAAAATGCCCATTGGTCCAAAACACATGGTTTCACACATCTAAGATGTATGTGTTTGTATCACATTATCTCTAATTATTATATAATATTTATTAGATAAATATTGATTTAAATAATTAAAAAATAAAATGAAAAAATAAAAATAATTTTCTTTTCCATTTTTGCCCAAGGAAATTAAAGAATTTCCATCTCTCTCTTATACAAATTTCGACCATGGGAAGAAAAGCTTGGGGAGGGTGCTAAGTAAAGAGGATTCATGACTTTGAGTCTTGTCTTCATCAAATAAGAAAGCTAGCAACTAGTCTCCCTAAAGCCCTAAGGTAATTCATGTAAAACTCTCTTGTTTTCTTCTAATTTACCCTAGGATTTTTAAATAAAAGACCTATAATTTAAGCATGAATTAGGCCATAGAATCTTCAAGTGGTATTAGAGCATGATAGGTTTAAGATTTGGTAGCTTATATGCTTGTGGTTTTGGTGAAAACACAATTGGATATACATTTAGGCATGCTTGGTTCCATCTTAGTTTTCATGGTATGAAATTGGTTTTCACTACTTCCATGGTGTTTCTAAGATATATTATAGATAATTAAGTCTTAGGATGGATGGTTGTTGTTGGAAAAATAGAAAAAATTGAGTTTAGAACTCTATAAGGTGCCATTAGTGTATATTTGAATTGTTCAAGTGTTTTTGTGCATTAAATGAAGTTATTGATGTGTTTGGACATTTTTGACAAGTATTTGGATGTGTTATAAAGTGTTTTAAGGCTTGGTTTTGGTTTGAAAACTTTTAAATTTGTAAGAAAATTTTTTGCTAAATTCGGGTTCAAGTTTTATTTCTGCGTTGCACAGGCGCATGGTGCCCCCTGATGCAGGCACATGAGCGTCACGCAACCTACACCAGAGGCTGCCTGCATCGCGCGCCCTCTGCTCATTTTTTTTGTAAAATATTTTTTAAAATATTTTTTGTGTTTTCGGACTTTAGACACATCCTGACTCACATTTTGAGTGATTTTGATAACTTATTAACGTGTTTAGAGAAAACGACATATCAACTTTGCCCAGAATATTTATTAATATTATTTAATACAAAATTATTTTGTATTTTATATAATTAATGAATTAGTGTTTGGTTGCCAACATGTTTGTGTATATATATATATATATATATATATTAGTCATTTGATTTATTTATGTGATAAATAAATTAAATATTGAATATTTTATTTATATTATAAATAAAATTAAAATTGATTATTTAATTTATATGATAAATTAATAATCAAGTTTTGCTTATTTTGCAATATTGATTACATAGAAAATATAATAATATGTATTTAAAAGGTTTAAATGTATATTAGTAAGCTTATATGTTTTGTTAATGTATTTAATCTTGATTAAATGTATGAAATGTATATATTGGATATATATATGCCTATCTATTATATATTTACCTTGGTATGTGCATATTTTGTTTGTTCTGTATATATATACTGGTTGCACATGTCTAACATATGCATTTGATACATGTATATGTAGTATATTTATGTATATTGAAATGTGTAGAAATGTAGATAGATAGAAACAAAACAGTAGGCTTATGTTCACAAATTAGATTTAGTGAACACAATTAGAATTGTTACTGATACTGAAATTGGTGTGACACGTTAATCAAGTCAATATAATGGTTAACTAGTTCAGTTAACGGTTGGTTCAGTTTAGTCAGTTATCGATGTTTACTTAATGCAAATTTTCTAACAAGCAAAATAAGATTTCTAGTGTGACTAGTTATTACAAATAATACACAAACAAATAATTCTTGTATGACAAAGATTATTGTCCTTAAAACAATGAAACCAAAACACAAATATCACAAAACTTGTAAGACAAGATTTTTAAAACACAAGTATATATGAAAAAACAGATTTTTCCAATACGAAATATGATTTCTAAATGATAACATGTAATGGTTACATGTGAATTAATAATTAATGAATTGTTAATGAAATCATGCTGTTGTAAGTTAAAATATTTATTCATATAATGAATAAATTAATTTTGAAAAATGGTTTCAATAAAATGACTTTAAATTGTTTAAGATTTTATTAAAATTGTGTTATAATACAATTTATTTATAAATAATAATATTTGTTCATAATATGAATGAATATTATTAATGTTTTGTAAAATTGTTTTATATATAATAATATATTTTCATGAGATGAATGAATATTATTTATATTGTAATGATTTAAAATGTTTAATAAATTTTTATTTAAAATTTTAAAATAACTCCCTGTAATAATTATTAAATTCCAGCCTCCTATTATGGAATGAGGGGTATTGATTTGTGTTATAGAAATTCGTTGTCTGGCTTTTGGGTGCGTATTCTCACTTTAATCAAGATTTCTATTATATGAGGGAGAGGTAAAAATAAACTTTGAGAAGATGCAATGGTTCAGATTTAACCAGCTTAGAGTGCCAAGATTTCTATTATGTGAGGTATTCGAAGCTAGAGCTAAATAAAGAATCAAATCTTATATGGAGATGTAAAAGAAAATGAGTTTCCTACTTATTGAGGTTAATTGGCCAAGATTTCTATTATGTGAGGTTGGTTAATTCTGATAAGATGTTGATTCCCCACTAATAATAATAACAAAATTCTAAC
>JAVXUL010010677.1:0-12391 GCA_035590515.1 Trichilia minutiflora | reverse complement strand
GTTGGAGGGGAAAAGAAGAGGATATGTATGCAGAGGAAAGGGGACTAAAAAAAAAGAGAAAAAAAAAAGACATAAAAAATTATTTAGAGAAAAAAGTATGCAAAGAAATAGACAGAAAGGAAGATACGTGAAATTCTGAATTAGAAAAAAAAAAAAAAGATTTTATTGAACCGTTTTCATTGTATTTATTTTTTTATTGATAATATATAATTAAAATTTAATTATATTTACCTCTTTTATTTATTTATTTAATTATTAAGTAAATTAAAATTTGCATGTACAATATATAATTTTATTTTTGATTTAAACAAAAATTTATGAAATATTTGTAGTTTAGCCCAAAGAATTAAATTTTAGATATTTTGAAATTTGTTCTAATTCTTTAATATATCTGTTAATTAGCCCCAAAAAATATTTATTTTATTTATATTTTTAATTAAATTTAAAATTAACTAAAGATTAAGGTAGAGCATTTAAGATGCTTATTCTTATTTTTTAGTTAATTAATTAAATAGTAATAATAATAATAATAATAATAATTAAAATTAATCAAGATGGAGATAAGATATTTAAAATGTTTATTCTCTCTTTTGGTTAATTAAAAATTTATTTAATTAAATTTAATTAAAAAAATAGAAAATTTAAGGTGTCTATTTTTATTCTTTGATTAATTTTTGAAAATTAAATTAATTAAAATGAGATCAAATATTTAGAATGCTTATTTTTTATTAATTAAATTTGTAATTAATTAAATTTTAGATTTTTTTTTAAACCAAAGATTAAGGCAGCATATTTTAATATGTCTACTTTCTTTTAAGTTAATAATTAATTTTTTAAATAATTAATCAAGATTAAATTAAAAATATTTAGGATATTTATTCTTTTTTAATTAATTATATTTTTCTCTGATTAAACAATAGTTGAGATAAGGTAAAACATTTAAAATATCTACTCTTATTGATTAACTAAAATTTTCTTTAGATCAAAATTTTAAAAGAGATAATAATAAAATATTTTTAAAATTAAATAATTAGATAACTGTAATATATGAAAGTTATGTAAAATTAAAAAATTTTATATGTAGACTCTTTAAAAAATGTATACAAGAATCATGACTTTTTTGGGGGGAGGTTTGTTATTTAAAAGATAAAATTTTTAACTTTTTAGTTAATTTTTAAAATTTGTAAATAGTATAATAATATTTGATAGCATTCTCAAATTTTGTAAATAGTATAATAAAATAGAGTTTGAAGACAAGACTGGATGAATTTGAAACAAATAGTAAATTTTGGTTTTATTTGTCACTTCTGAAAATAATATGGACTAATCTGATAATAACCGAACAATTTTGTCCTTCGGTTTCTGTCCGGCGCTCATGGGCTTGTGGGACGGAATCTAAAGGACGAAGCAGAGCAGAGCGACCCGTTTGAGGTAAAATAAAAAAATAATAATGATAGAAAATACTATTACAATTTTGTTGCAGAAGAAATATCTCCGTCAGTGATAACAGCGGTTTCCTCGTTTTAGAGTGTAACTGAATCCGATAAACTGGAAGAAAAATGCCCTTTACCATAATTCAACGCTCTCTCTTTTCACTCATTACCAATCATACTACAATGACCTCATTAACGTTACCCAGAAAATTAGGCGGTGTTTGGTCTCAGCTCTTATCTTATCCCAGACACTTCCCAGGTAATTCTTTTTTGCTGACATGAATTTTCTTTTTTGGTTTCATAAGTTGATAAACAGAAACAATAATCTGAAATGTATGCAAGCTATTGGATTGAAGGGGATATTGGGGAGCATTTAGAAGAGCAGAATGGTGTTGATATAACAATACTCGCGGAGGTAAAGAGAAAATTGGAGCTTGTTGGAATAACTTGCGATGATTCTTCTATTCCAGGACGGTATATTCACTTGTTGTGCCCCAAGGTATACCAATTTTGCTATTTTAATATCAATTTATGGGCTTGCTGTATCGTTATTGTTGGGTTGATTTTGATGTTCAAATAATTTGGTGGGAAGTGTAAAGGTGGTCAATCAATGGAGAGAAGTCTGTCTCTTCACATAATCCAAGATGGGTAAGTTGATTTAGTGATTTCAGTTGTTTTATTTGTGTGGAATTGTTTGTGGGTGAAGGTTGATTTTGTTGGGTTGGTTCTTGTAGGGATTTTGCAATGTGGAGGTGTTTCCGAGTTGAATGCGGATGGGCTGGCCGGGTAATTTTATCATACAGTGGTTATTAGGGTAATTTTGTATTGCCATATGGTCTTTTGGGCATGTATTGTATTGTTTGTCTGAGGTAGCGAAGGTTTTTGTCTATTATGGAAAAGCAATTGACTTTTTCTTTCGTTGAAAAATCTATTTAAATGGCATTTTAGGTGGGAAAAAATTCTGAAGTGCTTCATGAGGAAGGCTTCATACATTGGACTGTTTTTATAAATAACGCTTTTACTTCAAAAGAATCTTTTGCAAAAGCAAACCCAAGTGCTCATCTAGTTTTTCTTCTTTTCACATTCAAAATCGACAATGCAAGAAAGTGTTACTGGTCATTGACAAGGCCTCAACCTTAAATGTTAAGTCATTCCTACTTTGAAAGCATATTTTAGTCCTGAAGCCACCTCCTGACTTGGTACAGGATTCCATTGTCAAAATAATATTTTCTTGTATTATATTGTTTTGAGCTTTTTCGTCCATATAATGGTTTTCTAATTGCTGTTCTACATTATGCAATTTCTTTGCAAATTGAGCTTTAGTTGTAGGTTGTTGCAGGCAGCAACAACTTTAATAAAGTTATTTCATCTAGAAAAAATAATGGAGAAGAGCTTAGGACTAGAACCACTCGGTGAGGAGGCATGTAGCTCGACTTCTCTTCTTGTATCCCTTTTATTTCAATTGCATGACCTTCTTTCTATTTTTTTTCTTGTTTTATATATATATATATGAGGGCTTGTCAACGTCCTTTGTAAATTTTATAGGTGCAAGACCTATTAATTTGAGATTTCTTGCTTGTTATGGCTGATGAAAATTAACTTTTTTTATATTTGGTCTTCATTACAGCTAATTTCATACTTTGGTGAACGAATGATATCCTTCAGAACACTACAGAGAAATTCTATCATGCAAAAATCTGTTGATGAGGTCCTTTTTTAATTGCAGCAACTTAGTAATTATTATTGTAAATTATGATAGGCGGTCCTCATGTTATAAACTTTTTCATGTCAAGTTTTATATATGAAAGTAACCGTTACCTATCGAACACTATTATGAATCTCTTAGGCAAGATTCATTTTGGTAGGAGTAATTAACTATAAAATTAGATGAGCTATCAATTTATTTATTGTGTAAACTTATGCACTGTCAAAAGGCTCGGTCCTAATTAGAGGTGACTAAGTTGTCTATTTGACTTTGGAAGAAACCAAGCTATAATGATTGTCTGTGTCTTAATGGCTGTAAATTGTATGCAGATGTCTGTCATGGGCTTTTGTGAGTATTTGGGACCATGGGACTGTAAATTCTGTTGATTATTTTGCATTCTGTTGTTAATGTCATTGTGAATTACCAAGCTCTTGTTTTATGGAGTTAATTATATAAACCCATAACTTTATATATATTGTCCATTTCGGCATTTTCGATCTGATCCTCCTAACCGCTGTTGAAATTTTTATCAACAGGCTGTCATAGCTTTCCCATATAGACTGAATGGTGTAATTGTTGGTTGCAAATACCGAACCTTGATGAAAAAATTTTGGCAGGTATTTGTGCTAATTCTTACCTTAGATTACTGAACACATAAATGTAGTTGTGATAATGATGGAATGGCAGAGAAATAAGATGGAAAAATCTGATTGTAACACTGCCATGTGAAGCATGGTAATTAATGTGCTTTAGAATAATGAATGTGAGATTGGTGAGTAGATCACAATTAAATGTCTCTCCCAAACCTTAGATTGGATAAATTCTCTTACTGCATCATGAGTTTTCAACAAGCAATATCCCAAAGTCACTCCTATGTTCCTTGTCTGAACTTTAAGGGCAATATCCATGAGTTTTTCGCTTAACAACTGACTTAAACCATACAAATGACGTCCAGAGTATGTATCTAATACTGTATGATGCCTTGGATGGATTGAAGAGCTTACACATGCTCATAACTTTCTTGTTAAACATGAAAACTGACTCCAACTACATTTTGGATTGGCCATACCCTTTGGTTCCAGGCATTTGGTTTAGTTTGGTATGTTTAAGTACAACTGTGAGTTAAAATAAATTAGATGTTGAAGATTTTAGACCTTGAAATGATGGAATGTTATAAGCGTCAAGAGTTGTGATCGAGATGATATGAATCCATTTGGAAAACAATATTTTAATACTGCCAAGTCGTTTATTAGCTTCTATCAGAAAGTGTTTTGATTAATGATATGTGCTTTAGAAGACTATATCTCTCTTTCATTGTACACTGGCGATGAATTTTTTCATAGTGAATTAAAACTCCATTTTATTTTCCAATCTAAAACGAATCTTGGATTTATAATCTGAATCCTAGTTGAATTACTTTTGTTTCAGGAGAAGGGTACAGATAAATGGCTTTATGGACTTGATGATGTATATGAAGCTGCTCAAATAATCATTGTAAATACTCCCATATTTTTATTGCTGTTAGTAATTACTTTAAATTTCTCTCTCCTGATTTCTATTAATTTGTGGCTGATCACAGGTTGAAGGTGAAATAGATAAGCTTTCATTGGAGGAAGTGGGCTACCAGACTTGTGTAAGTGTTCCCAGTGGAGCACCACAAAAGGTTTCAGACAAAGAATTACCACCCCGGGAAAAGGTTTGGATTGAACCTTTTCCTTTTATATTCTTTTTCAGACTGGTGATCTGCAATTAACAGTTTGTTTTTAATTTATAATGTTACTTATATCCTTTTTCAGCTTGTTGTGCAATATAATATGAATTGGCATTAACATCTTCATCCCAAAAGTTTGTCATTCAGCAGTGCTTTTTGAGTATTATTTACTATTTATTTGTGTCGGTTGTGGTAAGCAGGATACTGGCTTTCAGTATATATGGAACTGCAAAGAGCACTTGGATAAGGTATATGAACTTAATCAACATGCTTACTCGATTTGGTAGAGGAGAGATGAACCTTGTGAGCTGCCTTTTTTTCCTCCTGCAAAGAAAACCTTATTAACAGAAAAGCTTGTAGGTTTCTCGCATTATTCTGGCAACTGATGGTGATACACCAGGCCATGCCTTGGCTGAAGAGCTAGCATGTCGACTTGGAAAAGAGAGGTTTCATTTGTATATTAATTCCTTTGTCATAATACGGAAATTTATTTATCATTCTTCTTGAGATTAGTTAATCAGAGATCACAACCAAAAATTTAGTGAGTCAACTTAACATGATTCTAGAGTTGTAGATTTTGCTTCAAATGGTGATATTGTGGGATTGTCTAAATAGTGCTAAATTATGAAACATGGTGTCTTGAATTCTTGATCCATTTAGAGCCTAATTTTATGCAATATCTGTAGTGATGTCAGTATACTGATGGGTTCTTTACTGTTCTTTTTTCGCTTTTATGCCTTGTGTTGACAAGAACATCCTATCTATGTCAGAATTCTCTCTTTATTGTTTTTGTTTCTTGGTTTTCAGATGTTGGCGTGTACATTGGCCAAAGAAAGATGAGTTCAGTTGCTCAAAGATGCAAATGAGGTTTGATTCTTGTTTCCCCTTTTCCCGCTCATATTTCCTTGAAGAAGTAAAAGCTGTAAACTTTTAGTATAGTATGAACAATGTAATGTTGTGCATCAGGCAACAGTATTTAAATATAACATTATCCAGCTTGCCTTTTTTCGATGCCACCTTGAATGCTGCTACGTCATTTAGTGTAGTAAATATACTCATCATTAATTGTCAAGAGAAGAGTTCTAATTGTGTGACCCTTAACGATAATTTATAGGGCAAAACTTCTTTGGAGGGCAGATAGGGAAGAACTTTCTTCTGCATCTGAATCTGTCCATTAATTAATCTACAGCTTTGTGTGATGTGTGCGCTTTGTCCAGTTGGTGTGATAATCTATGATAGATCGAATTGACATTTCATTTTTAGCCGCTTAGTCATTTCTTAAACAGTAAGTTCTAACTTAGAATTTGTTAGGAGGGCTACCAAGTTACTCGAGATAAGAGGCCGGACTTTCAGACAGCTTAGTTAGAGTTTTCGATGACAAGTTTACTTTCTGTATTAGAAAATTGAACTCAGATTCAACCTTGATCCTGATATGCATAAGCAATATGAGAAATTTGATCGTAACAATAGTTGTTTCTCTTTCTGAATGGCATTACAGTCTTTTATGCTTATTCCATGTTTGGTTTGTTTCCATAGGTTCTCAAATATCTGGGTCCAGAAGTGCTGAAGGAAGTAATTGAAAATGCAGAGTTATATCAGCTTCGTGTACATGGTTCACATTAAACAGAATCAGATCAAAGGTGTCATAGAGAGTTAAATGGCCTTTTTCAATGTAGTTTGGGAGAATTTACGTCTGCACCACTTACTGTAAAACACTGTTCTCTTTGTATCTAGATAATAACTAACAATTGATGGAATTTGTAACGTGCTTGGGTATGCATTGGACTTTCTCTGTCTTCACAATCATTTTTGACAAATTTCGAAAGGTAGATGGTACTAACGCATCGTTTGAGATGGTGGTACTTTGTTTCGCTTTGAAAATGAAGTTACATAGGTGTTTGATAATGTAACTTTTAATAGGAGTAACACATTTTAGGTTAACATTTAAAGTTTAAAACTTTATTATTAACATTTAAATTTATGTAGAATTTATTTTTTTTTTTATATTTTTATTAGAAGAAAAACAAAGGCAACTTAGATATGAGGCAAGGAAAATTTTATATCTCTTTATCCAAATAAAGATGATTAAGATATATAAATAATTGTCTAATCATAATTTTCACCATGAAGGTGAACCAACATAAAACTAATTTTGCCAATAAATTAAAAAAAATAATAAAAAATTATAAAATAAAAAACGAAAAACATTAGGAAAAAAAAGAGAAAAAAAAAGAATCATGCACCAAACAATATGCCCTTCCACTTGAAGTAATGACAAATGGGATGACAGATGGACATTTATATTTGTTTATTTGCAAATATTTATTTATTTTTATGAATTTTATTAACCCAATATGTTACTAATATGAATAATGGGTATGTTATTTGTTTTAAAAATAGGTGAATTGAATATAAATAGTAATAAAAAGTCTTGTAAACGTCAATCAATTGAAAGCTGTTGCACCATTTTCTAGAGCAACTCAAGAGCCCATTTTAGAAAACAAACAACAAAAGCATTATCGAAATTTAATATGAATTTGGTAGCAAAAAATAAGAGATTTTTAAAACAATTTAATATGGAAACCAAATTTAGCCAACATTTGCTCCACACAAGGAAATGCGTTCAGCTGCAAATTAAAATTAGTTCAATAAAACAAAATTCTAATTCTCAGATTTCTTTTTGGATTTGTATAACGAAGCATCGAACAGGAAAAGTTTGAATAATAGATATGTAGATAAAAATTAGCTTATTGATGAAATTGTTGATAAATATTGAAGAACATGGAATGGAAAGAATAGAAATAATAAAGTAAATCTAGTTTTTGACATTGTCGTCTTTGATTTTGGAATTGGAGCTCGGTAGAATGGACTTCGTTTGGAATATTTCATGGATTTTGGAAAGATCTAATAACATATTAATAATCTATGAGTTCTAGAAAAAATAATAAATTAGGACAATGGTTTAATTATTAATAACAAACAAGTCCCTAGAAGAAAATAATATAAAATAAAGAAATAATTTATTAAAATTATTAAAATATGTCTTAATTTAATATTTTTTAATTATTATTGTAATTTCAACTTTCACCTCAAGCTCCAGGTACAAGCCAAAGCCAAAACCAAAACTTAAAGATAATTACTAATATAAGCCCACCTGCCACCTCTCACTAAAACTCAAAGACAATAATATTTTTTTAATTATTGTTGATGTGTAAAAATTCTTTTCAAATTCCGGGTATTAGAATCTCCTTACTTACTAAACTTGTAATGGGCTTGAAAATCATAAAAAACAATTAAGAAAAAAGTCAATGATTTGATAAAAATCTTCTAATACTTAAATTATTTTTTTTAAAAATTGTTTAAGGAGAAAATATAGCAATTTGATAACTTTATTTTTAAACCCATAAATTATTATTTTTTCTATCTTCTTATGGTGGCTTCAGGTTTAACTACTAACATGTTTACTCTAATAATGGAATATTCACGAATCATGAACCTTATTCGTGAGATATAACCACTTGACTACAAGATCTCTTTCTTAATCATGAAAAAATTTGTAAATTGAACACTTCATATGATTGTATAACTACCAGGATGAGGCCTTAGAGGTAGTCTTTATAGCTGAGACCTTATTAATCATTCTCCAAAACTAAACTATCGGGTATCTAATGTAGGCAAGTTTTAAGATTCTTTTTTGTTTATTAATTTGAGGCGGTTGCTTTCCCAAATCATAGAACTAAACTAATATTTCAAGTCTAAGGTCAATCATCCCTCGAGATCTTTGTTCCTACTTCTATGTAGTTTAATCTTAGGATCTTTTCTACCCTTAGTCGAATCTCTTTTGTAACGTCTTTCTTAGTGTAAGTGGACTTTACAGTAGGTTTTGGCCTATATAATAGGTTTTTGAAGTCTTAGATATTTTATCCCGAAATACTAAACCCTTTGGTTTTGGTAAAAGGTTAACTTTTAATAAAACTCAATCCGTGACCCGATTCAACCTCATCATTACATGTCTATGATAATCCACATTTTTAAATGCAAGGCTATCATAAATGCAACTTTAAAGCCGTCTTAAACTTTTATCCATGTGTCAAATCTAAGTGGCCTAAAAGACAAGGACATTTATGTTCTTAAGATTGTTATTGAATCATCTTATTCTCCTATATGTCTTTTGGCGGTTACTTTTTAGGGTTCTCAAGTGTTTAGTGTTACCTCAGTATGTGTGGGGATACTAACTAAGAAGAGTGAACATATACTAAGTAGTCAAACTATTATAAAATTGATTGTGTCGTTATCTCTCTCTCTCTCCACTTAGCTTGTTCATACTAACTGTTTATTTATCTTGTTCATACTAACTATTTATTTATTCTCTAAATTTTTTAAAATTTATTATTTCATCCAATTTACCCCTTCTTAGGTATCTACTACTAGAACTTCAACTTTTAAAGATAGAATATTTATATCTTTTAAAGAAGAATCTTGTGAAGAACCTTGGGTGGTTCTACCTTCAGAAAAGAGTTGGCAAACCAAATCTCATTAAAAAAAATCCGTCTTGTAATAAGGGTTAAAAGAATAAATGATTCTTTGTTAAGAAAAAATAGAATTCCGACAACTTTATTCATGTTCTTAGAGTTTTTAAGGATGTTATAACTAGGGCAAATGAGTTGACCCTTTTTTTTTAGAACCTGGAATGGGTTAGGATGGCCAGCTCTAAGAGTTAAGACTAGAAATACCTTCTCTCTGAGGAATCCTTTGTCACCTTGGATCTTGTTTGCTCTTGCTTTTATAAGGGTTTTCTTACTCTATAGGAAACTAACTTCAGCGGGTGTAAATGCTTCTTTTTGCGTCCTTTTATTTTTATATTACACACTTTCTCTAACTTCTTGTCTTGTCTTTTCTGGTTTCTGTGTAAGATAAATGGCCCTTAAACAGCAGCTACCCAATGCCTTCAAGATCCTGAAGAACTTGGCAGGGAAAAAGAACCCTGGGGATGGCTTTGGGCTTTTGCCCCCCAACACAAAAAGGGGTCCCAATGGTGACATGTTACTCAATCTTCCACCTCCCTCTTTCAAAGACACTACTGATAAGAGGAAGCGAAAACTGATTATTTAGTCTGAAGAGGGGAATGCCCAAAAAAGACAAAAGGTTTGACGACGAAGAAGAAGACGAATAACAGTTCTTCTCAGGGAAAGCCTTTTCCCAAGCTGACAATTGAAGACATTGTCAACGAGAAAAGGGAATATTGTGCCCATCTTCTCGGGACCATCAATGATGCCGCTCTTTGCATCTCCTCTGATATCTTTAGATCTATTGCCTCTATTGACACCAAGTCAGTAATAGAATTCATGTACAAATGGGGTTTCAGGATAAACTTCTGAACTAATCTTTATTCTTTAGTGATTATTCTTTGACCTCTTAATCACTGACTAGTTTTGTGTCCAGGTCCTCCATTTGATGGCTTTATATAGAAGGTTTACCCAAAAAGAGGAGTAAGAGGTGGAGAAAATAAATAACCAAAATGAGTGGTTTGTTAATCAATTGGAGAAGACTGAGAAACAATTGGCCATTGAGTGAACCCAATTTGAGGAGAAGGAAGCTCAGTAGTCTAGGGAGAAAGAAGAGCTCAAGACTCGTTTGGCTACATCTGGGTCCTCTTATTATGATTTAAATTATCAAATCCATACTTTATAGTATGATTTATATGAGGCAAGGGAAAAAAATAGAGGCTTAGAGCTAAAATCTGAGAGGAGCACAAGAGTTTCGAGCAAAAATTGAAGGAGACTCAGGAAGCAGCTAAAGTAGCCAAGGCCACTTTGATGGAACGGGTTTATGAGGGGATAGACCTGACCTATGGTACATTCTATAGTGGGTACCTTGACCTGAACCTAAGGTGGCTTTTTAAGGCCTTAGGTCGAGAGCTTCCGGTCTTTTATGAAACTATATCCACCAAGCCACCTACCATGAATCCTTCTACTATTGATGAGCTTCCTCATACCAACCCACTAGCCTATAAAGAAGTTTCGCTAGCGGACTTGCTATTAAACCAATAAAATAATCCCCCTGTAGATCCTTAAATTCTTTTGTTGAGATTGCAAAGAACTTGATTTTATTTTTCAATGGTTATTGTTATACTTTTAAATTTTCTTTTCTCTGAGTAACGAATTGAAAATTTCTTGATTTTTTCACTTGTATTTGTCTTGGTTATAAGTATCTGCAGCATTTTTATAACTTGGCTAAAAACAAATTAACTTTAAAATTCAAAAAAAAAAATTTCAAGTATATAGCTTATATAAAGATGGGCATCTTTAAAATCCATATTAAATTATCTAATTAAACTAATTATTTAGAGAGAATTTAGCCCATATAGAGCCCCAGTCAGGTTGCCATGATAGTTAAACACATAAGTGAATCTAAACAGATTCACAACTTGATAATTGACTTGGTTTGAGGATATGTAACTTGTTATAGCTTAATGACATTGACATCTGGTATAATACAGATAAATAGATTTCATTATTTATGTAAAATCAAACAGCCTGACCCGATTGGTGTTATAACTTGTAAGTTTCAGGTCAGATGATGATGACTTTGGCAAGAAAATTGAATAAGTATAGAACTCTTATCGTAAATAAAGTAGATGTCACCGACTGATGTTTAAAGCTTAGATGGAACCCTATCAATGTAGAGCTCAGCCCCGTAACTACAAAGCTTGCGAATGTAATCAGATTTAAAACCCTAATTTAACATGAAATAGTATGGCTTAACATAGTTAAGCAAACATAAAAGATGAATCATTTCATCAAAAGTCAACATTTATAGCTTTACAACTAAAAATCGACATAAAGCCTTAACAGTTAAATAAAGCATTTTATTACACTTGAGATAATATAACATATTTGGATGAATTGTTAAAGGTAATACAATTTTAGTTTCTTTTCATTCCAAGATTTCTTGACTTATTTTCTGTCTAAAGATTACAATTTATAGACCTAAAGACTAAGGATCTTAGTAATATTATAAGGACCTTCTCAATTAGCTTTGAGTACTCCATGAAGTCCCAGTTGGCTAACTCCAAGAGAGGGGTGAATTGGAGATTTATAAAATTTAAAAAAAAAATTTATAGAGGTCGTGTTATAAATGTAGATGGAGATAAAAACACACAAAAATGAAATATACAAGACAAGATTTTTATAGTGGTTCGATAACATGTTTACGTCCACTTTTCTCGGTTGAATCTACTCACACCGAGAATTACTATCTATTTATTTTTACAGGTCAAGTGAAACCCAAATACAACTCTTTCTTTAAACGGGTGAAGGGCAACCACAATTTACAACTTTCTTTGAATGGGTGAAGTGAAACCCAACAATAAATCCTTCTTGTTATAGGTGAGAGAAACCCAAGTTTAATTCAAAAAGAATTAATTGCAAAGACTCTCTAAAAGAATATGTATATCAATATGCTCACTTTCTCTCACTAGAAATAAATCAAAGAGAATAAAAAATGAAATAGTAGTGGAATTTCTCAAAAATTTTCTCAGAA
>JAVXUL010010666.1:0-12393 GCA_035590515.1 Trichilia minutiflora | reverse complement strand
CCAAGGAAGACATGATTAACCGTCAAACTAAAAGGATAAAGAGCCAGTCAGAAAGAGCGATTTGAGTAAAAAGATACCCTTATTCATCTGAACCCTCAGTTTAGAGAGCTCTCTACTAAATATCGCCTTAGATGTCAACCCTGAGGCCATCAAACTATTTACGCTCAGCGGTTGCTTTACATCTATAATAGAAAGTTCCAGGAGTTTGTTTGTGACATCCACTGGGATATCTGCGTGATCCCTCCCTGCAACTGCAATAAAGAACCTGTCAGTATCAGTATCAGTATAGCCCCCTCCCTAGTAAAAAGCAAAAGTATTTATCGTATACATACTAGACTCCTAGAAGGAGGGAGTAAGGGAGCATAAAGAAGGCTCGATACAATCTTCACTAACAATAAACCAATGATCTTTTCAATCCTTGTTGCAGGAAGGAGTGCCCTTCACTCTGGACTGAAACCCGCCATGAACTTAGAGAAAGTACCACCCGGGGTACTGGCTGGTATTCCTCCTGAAGGAATACAAGTGTAGTACCTCGTCTAGAGTTAGGGTGCTTGAAAAAGCTCAGCACAAATAACCCGTTCAAGATCCTCCAGCTGTTCAGAGTAAGCTGGGAGAGAGGGATCCCGAAAGCTTCAAAGAGCCTGATGAAGTATCTTTACAGGGAAGGCAGGCCCCCAGTAGCAAGTTCTCTTCATTAAACGCCATTTTTCTTGGCGCCAAGTCGTTCAGGACCTCGTTTTCAAACGGTACCCTCAGCTGCACGCTGTCAAAAATCTCAAAAGTCTGCCTGTAGGCCAGTAGGTCCGCCTCATTAATTGTTAAGACAAACCAATCCGCTTCATTTGGCCTCTGGCCTGAGCCTGCTCTGAGGCATCCCTTCCATCTTCATCTGATTCTTGGGTCCTGATAGGATCTCCAGCCATTTTTTAGACCGCTAATGGTGGCATCTGAGAGTTTGCTTCTATCTGCCATTTTTCTGACCATGGGAAAACCCAGAGATATATGAATGTTTGATAATTTTCAAAAACTAAAGGATCCCAAACCTTTTACCTTTTTAGCCGAAGCGAGGAATCTACCAGCAAAACACGAATAAAAACTTGAACACTGACACCTACAAACATAGAAAGAGAAGAACAAAGGACAAAGGAGCAGAAGCAGAAATCGAAATAAGAACAATGAGAAGCAGAAGCAGAAAGAGAGTGAGAGAGCACCAAGGTCAGAGCAGAGCTTTCGTAGAAGATAGAAAAGTGAAAATAATAGATGATGAAGCGGGGTATTTATAGTGGGGAAAGATTGATCTTTACCTTCGATTTGAACAGACAGGGGATGGCAATGTGCCCAAGCACTTTCAATGTTTTCGTAACTCAATGAACGATTGAGTACCAATCATCAGGGTTCTAACACGTGGCCCATTCACAGTCAAGTGTTTAAATTTTTTCAAAGTACAAAACGCCGTAAACTCAGGAATAGTTATGTGGCGCGACTCCTAACAAACAACATTTAATGGGGAAGAGTTAAGGATCTTAAGAAAAGATACGTCACCAGGCAGCTAACGACTCTGTCAAGTACTGCCCCCCTAGAAGTCAGATTGATTCGATCATGAGTTTCTGACTTGCTCTTTGCAAGTCTTACACCAGAAACTAGGGGACTAGATGTTTGGGAAGAATATGCGAGTGACATGTGAGATCTAGTTAGGAAGAAACATGGCACCCTCCGTCCCAGGTATTTCGACCTCTCAAGAGAATCCGACCTCTGGTCCCAGGGAGTCAACTTCTTAGGTGAATTCAGTGTCTGGTCCCAGGGAGTCAACCTCTCAGGTGAATCCAGTGTCTGGTCTCAGGAAGTCGACCTCTCAGGCGAACACGCACACTATAAAAAATGGGAATAATGGCTGACATAGCAGGCCCTATGATGAAAGTAGATACCTTACCCTAGGAGCCACTTGTCTCATTCTCCGTCAATTTTCAGACAATATGATAGTAATAGATCTGGAATTCACAGAAATGTCAACTGGGATATTAATGGAATGTGGCTACACACTGTCAAAAGACATAAGAGTCCTATCATTCCTATTCTCTGATGTCTAGTCACCATCACCAAGGCACTATAATAGGGGGATTCTCCAACGAAGAGAGGGGATGGGGATTTTGGCATTTTTCTTAAACTCTTTGTTAGTATTTTCTTCAACTTCTTCTTCTTCACACTTGATAAAAGAACTTTGTTTCTCACATTTAACTCTGATTTACTTGTCAAAATTTATCACTTTTTTCTTCATTATTTCTAACTTAGGTATCGAAGTTTTTATATTGGGAACCACTCCCGATATAACTCCGGAGATGTTATTGTCTTACAGGAACTTGGAGATGAAGTCATGTATCTAAGGATCCGACCATTAATTTTCTCTTACAAAGATCCAATAATATAATAGTTACGTTCGTATTCACACCTCAATAATATCAAATAACTTTTATAATTTTAAAAAATTATAAATATTCTTATATATATATTTTTGTGATAGATATTCGTTAAATTTGAAATTGAAGACCAATATTTATGTAGTTTCAGAAATTTCTCGCATGCACTTTTGTGACAAATATCTTTATTAAATTTAAAAGTGATGATAAATATTTTTTATAATTTTAAAATATAAAAAATTATATAAAATACATTAAATTTAATTATTAAATTTTATAATTTAAAGAACATAAAAATATGTAAATTAAAAACATATAAAATTAAATTATAAAATTTATAATTTGAAGAATATAAAAAAATTTTAAATTCAAAAATATGATATTATATAAAATAAATACATTTAACTAATAAAATTTATAATTTGAAGAATATAAAAAATTTACAAATTAAAAATACATAAAATTATGAAATTTATTATTTGAATAACATAAAAAATTTATAATTTAATTAATAAAATTATTTTATATAAATTTTTATATAATTTTATGTATTTTTAACTTAATTTTATATATTTTAAAATGAGAAATATCCCGTGATTTTGTTAAATAACAATACTCCTAATCCAACTTTTGTTACGAAAGTCACTGCAATATGAAACCTGCTACGCTTTGCCATCGAGATGTACAATTCCGCCCAAAAACATGGTAAAGGAACGAGGGTGTTGATGTAATTTCATCATGATGCTTTAAGAACCAAGAAGGAAATCTACGAACCGAAACACTTGGTTCTCAAATTCTTCATTCTTATTCTTAGTAAACATTTTTTTTAATAATTCAGAATATTTAAATTTATTAATATTTAAATTCGAACATTTGTTGCTCAGTTGTATTACAGATGACATAATTGTAATAATATTTATTTCTTAAATCAATATCACAAAAGAGTGTTATTGTTTTCTGAAATTCCAACGAATTATTAGGTTAGTAAGATGTGTTTTCTATTAATTAGGGATATTAATACCACTGTAAAGTTGGAGTTTTCGAGATACTCATTTCTGTATTTAGTGTATTTAACAATTAGGTTTGACTTAGGTTGAATTAGGTAGAAGATTTTGATCGATCTAAATGGGGAACATGAATGCTGAATAATTGATAGAGATTGCAAGATTAAATCATGAGAAAGAGGAATTAGAATTTGAAGAGACTCAAGACCAAACAGAGGACAAAGGGAATTGAACCTTAAAATAAACAATGGAAATAATTATAAATGGAGAAATTAAAATGGGGACAAAACAATAATTCCACTATCAAATGAAGAAATAATTGTACATAAGGGGGTAAATGTAGGAGGTTTAGTTACAAAAATTAGAGCACGGGTATTTATTATTTAATTTTCTTTTAGAATTATAGAAAGTATATGTTATTAATTTTAAATTTGAAAGATTATTTATCGCAAAAGCACATGGGTATTTTTAAAATTATAGAAGTAATTGTTATTAATTTTAAATATAAGAGGAATCTGTCAAGAAAAATGTGAGAGTATTTATAATTTTTTAAAATTATAAAAGTAATTGTTACATTTTTAATAAAGAAAAATGAATTATAAAAGAATAGAAAATAAAAAAGAATGATATTGACATTGACATTGTTTTATTTGATTAAAACATAGAATTATTGAGAGAAAGATATTCATTATATTTATGAAAATTTTATTTATCACTCATTTTATCCCATTTCTCTCTCAGTCAGTCTTCTACTTGGTGACAAGTTTTTGCTTCAAATATCTTATATTATTTTTGTTTGAAAAATGGAGTGGCAAATTATTGTTATAAGAAGAAAGATGGCAATAATATAAGGCAGCCTTGTTATGAAAAAGCAATAATAATCAGTTGATACACACTTATACGTTAATTATGTGTAATAAATATTAGTAAAATATAAAATTTATAAATGCAAATTAAATTATAAGTTAATATTACATTTATAATTATCATATAAATAATATATTTTTGTACTTCTCTTATTATCAAAACAAAAAAAATCTAATAAAAAATTTTATATCCCAGCAATAAGACTATTGGCTAAAGTTTTTGTTTTTAAAATTGTAAAATAAAAGTAATTTAGACATTCATACAATTTGGATGGAGTAGGGACGGTCTACTGTAGCAACAGAGGAGGTTGTGAATATCACAAACCTTTTATGAAGCTGTGATTTCTTAAATTTCAGGGGAGATTTATGAAAATATCCTTAGTTTACGTTCCTGATGCCAAAGCAGCAATGCTTCCGCATTTTCCTCAGCATCAGCCTTTAAAATGTTATCTCGATGTTACGAAAAGATGACACGTGGTTAATCTTGTGCAGATTAATATACTTTTTTTCACCACCACAGTGAAACAGTAATAAATTCTAAATCCCTGACCCACCCTTTTAGTTTTCTTTTCCAGAGTCATCTTGGCCGCCTCTTAGGAACTAAGGGAGAGCATACCAGGTGAACAAAGCAGATCGCTTTTTGGTCCATAAATGGGGGAAATCCAAAGCGACAAAACCCTATCTCTATCGGAGGTAACTTCCTTTTCTCATCTTAATTTTATTACAGGGACATAAGAAGATAATCCGTTTGGTCAAAGCTCAATCTGTGTTGCTCGTTATGGATCTTTGATTTTGTTTGAACAGAATTTGTCTTGATTATCATATAGCGTAATTTTCTCAATTATAGTTTGAAATGGATATTAATAAGGAATGGTTTAGAGATTTGATTGTGATAAGCTTTTTTTTGGTGTGATTTTAAGTTTAATGTTTTCTGGATGTTGTTGATTTGAAGATTCATTGGTTTTTATGGTTGCAGTAGTTTTTGTTGATGTTCACAAATAGTCAAGATAGATTTCTGGTAATTTTGCCGACATTATGTCTGAAAGGCTCAGTATTAACATTTAAGATATTTGCCTGAGGAGTATTAGGTTTCTATGCTTGATCTTGGTCAAGTGGAAATGAAATGAGCTCAAACTGGATAGATATAGTTGGGTGTATCTTAAACATGGCTCTTAATCTGAATCAGATTCCACCTTGAAGCTTCAATGCTCATTTTGTTTTCACTCGTTTGTGTCACAGCTTTTAAATTACCGAGCCTCTATAACTTGTGTTTTTCTTTTTTTCATGTTAATAAACTTGAATTGGATATCTTTTAGAGATGGGCTGAGAAATAAATTTAGACCTTGAACTTGCAAAGACTTTCAGATCTATATGGGGAAAACCTTATTCTGGCCTCTTCATTTGACTTGTGCAGCAATTATTTAGTCCCCTCTGACTAAAATTTGAGCTCATCATGTAACACTTTATTAATGGGTATAATGCTTTGATTGGCAGGAATATTTATTGAAGGAAAAAGAGGAGAAGCAAGATGTGGCTCAAAAACCTGTGGAAGTAAAAGAAGTTGAAAATTCAGTGACTATCACTTCTCAGGAAGTTGTCACCGACAAAGGTGAGGAAACACCTGCTGCTGCTGCTAAAGAAAGCAAAGAAGTCACTACTCCTGCCATTGAAGAAAGCACTGAAACCACTTCTGCTCCTCCTGAGGACAACAGTGGTGAAACTGCTCCGGCTGCTGCTGAGGAAAGCAGTGAAACCACCGAAGAGGAAAATTCTGGAGATCAGGAAGCCTCAGAAGAGACACCAGAAGTAAAGGTTAGTAAAATCTAATTTTAACCTTTTGTTAATGTCCTGTCTGTGTTATGATTTTTACTTTCTGCTTATTATATAGTTGGAGACTGCACCAGCAGATTTCCGTTTCCCAACTACGAATCAAACAAGGCATTGCTTTACCAGATATATTGAGTATCATCGGTAAGTCACTGCTTTCTATTTTCAATTGATTCTGAAGCTTTATCTAATCATTTGGATACCTAAATTTTTGTAATGGTAGTTATTGATTATTTTTATCTTCCCAGGTGTGTAGCTGCTAAGGGGGAGGATGCTTCAGAGTGTGACAAGTTTGCAAAATATTATCGTTCTCTTTGCCCCGGAGAATGGGTATGTATTATGAAAACTTATCGTCTTCGAAGAACTTGTGTGTTTGCTGTTGTTCTCCAATCAATTTTAATATCTTTTTGACAATTCAAATGTTACGAGAAATACGGTTTTTTTTTTTTGAGTAGAATAGGCATACGTATCTAATTAAATTTGCATATGTTAAAAAGCCTGTTGGATCCTCATTGTATTAAAAAGGATGTTTTCTCTCTCGGCTTGCTTCTCAATTGTTACTAGAAAAGAGATATTAGTACTGATTGAAGGTATGATGAGGAGGTGAATGTCAAAATCTAATTGAAATGTGCAGAGCCATGGATGGGCGTAGATTAGTATATTACACATGATAGGGGGTGGGACAGAGAAAATAGCACACCTTGAATAATGGATTTAAGATCAGAATCTGTACTAAGCTGCTACAAGGCATTGTAGTGGTATTTACAATGCTTATGGTTCCCCGGATGCTAAATCTTACAGTTGATAATACAAATTAGTTGGCAAAAATGTTGCATATTTTTTTACTAGGCCTGAAACATGTTGAATCATCTATGATACTGTACAATTTAGTTCTTTGCTTCCTAATTAATGTGAGTGGCTTTTCTTTATTGGTTCCCTTTCAGTTTCTGAATGAAGATGAGATTTCTAAATGAAATTGAAGAAAACTTGTTTTAGTATTTGCTTATAATGAAATGATAAAGCATTATCTATATGGTGAGTAGAAGTATCCATAGAGATGGGGGGTTAGTTAGATGATCTATCATATAGTCCCTCTGAAATCTTAAGAAATAAAAAGAAAAACCCCATATCTTGGATGAGTTCAGAGATAGCAAATATTGATTTATCCTATTGCCATGGAGTTATTACTATTGGACTCTAGGGGTACTATTTTGGGATGATTGGTACAGACTATTGTACCTTTATCAAAACATATATTCCCCACATAGAACATCATATACTAACAAAAAAAGATTTATCCTTTGCCTCTACCTTTTAGGCTGAATTGGATGTCAGTAGCATACTAAAACAGTTGTTGAAGTGCCATTGTTTAATACCTTTTTTATACTCCCACAATTTCGAGAAATTTTTTACTTTGTTGAAGCCACATTGTTAATGCTTTCTCTAGTCCTCACTTTCAAGAAAATGTAGTCATTTTGTCTTCTTGCCTAGCCACTTCATCAACCTGATTTACCTCTGTCAACGCAATTATTTTGCATTTAAATCAAACTACAGACTGCAATATCTTTGCATATAACAAATGGACTAGATTTAGTAAAAATAAATTTTCTGGTCACTAGCTAATCTTGAAGGTTTTCTTTACCACTTAATACATCCTGAAGATACTGGTTGGCATTATTTGCCTACTTGGTTGTGATGGGTGTAATCATAAGTTCTTTCTCCTTTGATTGTAACTACTTCAAAGTTTTGATTTGCTGTTATATATCTTGGTTTATTGCATTATATTATCATTTGCTGGCTGACTTTGTTTTGTGAATACTGCTTTTTAACTTGCATGTAATTTATGTATTACAGATTGACAAATGGAATGAGCAAAGAGAAAATGGCACCTTTCCTGGTCCTCTGTAGTTTGCACCGTTTTCTACGAACATGGGTGTGGTTCGCTTCCTGTTGTTAAATCAAAATATCTACTCTGAATCCAAAAAAGAAATTTCTTGATTGAGAAGTGAATTCTCAGTGATCTTTTCCTAAAATCAATGAGTTAATAAAATTTTTCGACTTGTCTATTAGAAGTAGTTCAAGTCTAAAGATCGAGAATGTACTCGTAACACTGGCTACTGCTAATCATCTCCGAGATGAAGGTTTTATTTTTCATCATATTTTTCTGCCAGGGAGTATTAGTTGCTTGGTTACAAGATCGCTGAAATGTTACTTAACAGAAACAGTAGCATTATTTGTCACTCAATAAAGATGTATTGCCTTCCGGCTGTTTTTTCCCTTTGTTCTTCCTCGAGCTGTTGACTATGGTTGGTAATATCATAGTATTTTGAGTTTCGCATCACCAACCTGCGAAACTTCCGGCCCGAAATTTATAAAATTTATAACGAGATCAAGCATCGCAGCAAGAGGATGCTTGCTAATTCTTGTAATAGGATGTTATTTATTGCATTTCTTTATTATTTAACGATTATATGATCACTTTCAGGATATGTTTTAGTTCGAAAGTGATGCAGGAAACAAGAAGTCAATTCTTTATCTTTGGAAATACGGGAAGTCCTATTTAATTATTTTATAACATGAGATTCAAAATTTGATATGGTTACGAAATATGATGATTTAAAAGAAAATTGTTATTGTGCAACATATTAGTTAGAATTTTTTGACTTAGAATTTTGATTTAAAATAATAACACAAGTACTCATAAATTATTAATATGACAATAATTTTATTTTTATATTTAAATCAAAAATTTAAATTAAAAAGATTTTTGCCTTGTACATTTTTTTAATGAGAATATTTGTTTGATACATTAATAATCAATATTAAATTAATTTAATAACTTTTATATTATTTTTTGTTACATAGAAAAATATTATTAATTAATGTAATTAAATTGATTTTATTAAATTTAATTAAATAATAATTATTAGATCAATTATTATTATTATTATAAAGTGAAAATGTTTTTGTTAGGAAAAGGTTACTTATATATGAAAAAAAAGAGAGAGAAAAGAAGGAGACGAGGGTACAGTCTTTGCTAAGGATAAATATAGCTGAAAAGCAAGTTAAGCAACTGCTTCCTAGTTTTCAAAGTCTCGGCTCAGACACTAGTTGTGAACCTAGGTTATGGCGACTGCTATGCAGACAGTGAAGCTCGCAGCGATTCCTGCTGCTTTTTCTTCATCACAGTTTATTTTCGCGCCAATAACTACAAAGCTAACCCTAGGTTTAATTTCCCGCCATAATTATTCTGAAAAACCTTCGTTTCGGCTTCTCACTAGAGCTTTGTCTGCACCTGCCGAACAAATAAACGAAACCACAGATAGCAATGGTAAGATTCATTATCGCTATGGTTAATAGAATTTAAAATTCTAATGGACTTTGATATCTCATTTTGTTTGCTGGAAGGTGGTGTAGTTTTGAAGCCACAATGGAAGGCTGCAATTGATTTCAAGTGGATAAGAGACAACAAGGAAGCAGTTTCCGTCAATATAAGACATAGGAATTCCAATTCTAATTTGGAACTTGTGCTCGAGCTTTATGAGAAAATGTTAAATGTTCGGAAGGTTAGGTTTCTGTTTCATCAAATTTTAACTCTATGAAATAATGCATTTCTTGGAGAAAATTGTATTATTCAAATTTGAATTGTTAGTTATTGATAAAGTAATGCATGGGATTTGAAATTTTCTGTAAATAGTTTGAGAGTTGAAATGTGAGTTAGTTATGCGATTTGGGATATGACATTAACGGGTGTTTTTGAATTATGAATTAAGCATGAGTTATACATGCAACTTCTAAATGGTTAATAGATCGTTTAAATTCTGATATTAAGTTCCAACGATGCAGATTTTACTCTCTTTCTTTCCTAATGAGAAGAATTTGTACCAGCTTGAATAAAAAATAGAATTTAATAAACATAAACTGGTTTTCCTCTTAGTTTTATCTAATTGTCACTCACAGATAACAGGAAGTTGAACGGCTTCGCGAGGAAAGGAATGCAGTTGCAAACAAGATGAAAGGGAAACTAGAGCCATCTGAGCGTCAAAAACTTATAGAAGAAGGTACAGTTGGAATATGTATCATTATTTTATCATTCTTGTGTATTTATTGTTTTTGTCAGTCTTACTTTTATTTTGCATTCAGGAAAGAATTTGAAAGAAGGACTTGTGACTTTGGAAGAAGACCTGCTTAACCTCACAGATGAGCTTCAGCAGGAAGCTCAATGTATACCAAATGAGACTCATCCCGATGTTCCTATAGGAGGGGTGGATTGTTCACAAATAAGAAAAATGGTATCTAACTTCCGATTTTTTCTCAGATTTTAGTTATGACTTATTGTTTGCTTTCTCTATACACGTGTGCATGTATGTGCATACCAACTTGTTTGAAGGAGGATTGATGCAAGGTAGGTTCCTGCTGCTTTAATTTCCTTTTATATGTGCTCATGTAGGTTGGTAGTCAACGTGAGTTTAACTTCCCTGTCAAGGATCACCTTCAGCTTGGGAAGGAACTTAATATCTTTGATTTTGATGCAGCTGCAGAGGTATTCCTTCTGTTTCATATAAGGTATTAAATTATCTCTGATTAGACATGCAAGTCTAACTGGATGTTAAGAGGTTTAAAGTTTATGGTTAAAGATACAGCACAAGATCTGGAGAGTCTGTTGTAGTTTCATCATGATAAGGTTCTTTTAATGATGTTTTGACCGGGCATAATATTTTAAAGCTCATTATTTATTTTGCCTTGAGCATCAACCAGAAAAATTGGGAAATTTATCTAGATAACTTAAATTACCTCTGGTTCAACAAGCATTCTTCAGCATGGTCGGCTTTTCATGGCAGATATGGACTGTTAACTAATTTTGTCCTATTACATTAGCCACTCCAGTGCTGTGCTTATTCATAGACATATACTGTATTGCAATTACAGATTCCACTGAAATTGGAAGATTTAATATTAAACCTTGGATTGAATCCATATGATAAGAGTTAGGCAGTTTTGGCTTCTATTTAATAGTACAATTTGTACTGGCTTCAATTTTTCACGCAATTTGAACAGGTCAGTGGTTCAAAATTTTATTACCTGAAGAATGAAGCTGTTATGCTAGAGATGGCCCTCATCAATTGGACACTCTCAGAAGTGATGAAAAGAGGATTCACAGCTCTAACTACTCCAGAAATTGTTAGATCCTCTGTTGTTGAAAAGTGTGGCTTCCAACCTCGTGGAACAAATACCCAGGTTTGCATGTATTCCATTTCTGTATACTCCTCAGAAGGAAATATCTTCTCACATATTGTTACAATATATTTTGCCTTTCAGACTTACAGTAGCATGGTTTTTCCTGGTACGGTTGTGATGAAAAATTCAATGTTTGAACTACTTTGACTGACTTGCCAATTATTGGTTAAGGGGCAATTTGGAATTGTCATTGGGATGGCTAAAAGTGATTTTGATAAGCTAAACTTTACTATAGATGTCTATTGAAACATTTTCAAAATTGCTTTTGCCACAATTATCTCCTTTAAAAGTAAATTCTGAAAAGGAAATATGGTGGTACTTTTCAAAATCAAATTTTGAGAATCAATTTTCTCATTTAGTAGGTATCCATAATTATCTTAATATATATCATGCAAACGCAAATGTATCCTTACACAAACCATTTAATTCTACCATAAATATGCAATATATTTCATGTCTATTTTAGAGATTTTATATTCTCTCAACACTTTCACGATAACATTTTACAAACAGATTTATTTGCTCTTAAAACTCGTGAAATTTTTTATGAATATAATCTGTCTAGCACCTAATTGGTTCTGTCAAAACCTGATTATTTGTTCAACACAGTTACCAATGATCATTTTAAAAGTCACAACATTATCAAATTGGCCCTAGTTCAGCCTGTATGTTTAGTTGAGCTTTAGATTACGAAAGACCTCACTGATAATTTAAATTCTTAATGTCTCCTTGTGCTAAGGGCCCAGCATTTGAAAAAAAAAGTGTGCATACTGTAGATCTGTTTAAGTTTTTCAGAGCATGAGTTCTTGACACTTTTTCCATAACATTTAACAGGTTTATTCTATTGAAGGAAGTGATCAATGCCTCATTGGCACAGCAGAGATTCCTGTCGGGGGAATTCATATGGATTCTATTCTTGCTGACTCATTGTTGCCTTTGAAGTATGTGGGCTTTTCTCATTGCTTCCGTACTGAGGTAGGTGCTGCAGGCACAGCAACAAGGTATTGTAGGGTGCTATTCATTTCTCTGTCTTTTAATCATGTC
>JAVXUL010010645.1:0-12393 GCA_035590515.1 Trichilia minutiflora | reverse complement strand
ACTCATTTCAAACTCATTTCTCATTAAATTTGAAAAATCTTCACATAACAAATCATTTGTGCTTCCAAAGATAATGTCATCAACATACACTTGCACAATGAGTATGTCACGGTCTTTTGTTTTAATGAAAAGAGTTTTATTGACACTCCCCCTGTCAAAATCATTTTCTAATAAAAACTTACTAAGTCTCTTATACCAAGCTCTAGAAGCTTGCTTCAAACTATAGAGAGCTTTAGTTAATTTGTAAATATGAATTAGAAATTTTTAACTTTCAAACCCAGGAGGGTGTTTAACATAAACTTCTTTATTTAAAACACCATTTAAAAAGGCACTTTTCACATATATTTGAGAAAGTTTAAAGTCTTTAAAACAAGCAAAAGATAAGAGGTTTCAAATAGCTTCTAGTCTAGCCACGGGAGCATAAGTCTCATCATAGTTTATCCTTTCTCTTGACTATAGCCTTAAGCAACAAGCCTAACTTTATTTCTTACAATGTTTCCATGTTCATCAAGCTTGTTTCTAAACACCCACTTGGTGCCTAGGATGGAATGATTATGAGGTCTTGGAATTAAGTCCCAAACTTGGTTTCTTTGAAACTGATTTAGTTCCTCTTGCATTATTATGATCCACTCCTCATCCAATAATGCATCATCTATTTTATTTGGCTCTAAATAAGACACAAATGCAAGGTTTTGCATTTCCTCAAGATTTTGAGGAAGCTCTCCAAATGCTTTTCTAGTTCTAATTACTTAAGAGGGATCACCAAGGATCAACTCTCTAGGATGATGAGATGCATACTTCCATACCTTTGGAAATTCCCTAGAATGAGACTCTATATACTCTTCACAGTTGTTATTTGAATTTTCGTTCAAATTCAAATCCTTCAACTTATCAGTCACTTTTATCTCATCATTTTTCTGTTTAGCAAGCATTTTTAACATCTCAGGTTCTAACTCATCAAATGTAACATACATAGATTCTTCAACAACCTGAGTTTTCTTGTTATAACCTCTAATACTTTGCTTCTAGATGAATAACCAAGAAAAATTCCCACATATAACTTGGGCTCAAATTTTCCAATATTACCTTTGGTGTTTAAGATGTAACATGTGCAACCAAAGACTCTAACGTGTTTGATTTTTGGTTTTCTTTGATACACCAACTCATAAGGTGTTTTACCTAGGAATTTTCTAATCAACACTCTATTGGAAATGTGACGTATAGTGTTAATAGCCTTAGACCAAAAGTATTGATGTAGTTCATATTCATTGAGCATAGTTCTACCCATCTCTTGTAAAGTTCTATTTTTCCTCTCAGCTACCCTATTTTGTTATGGTATTCTAGGTGCAGAAAAATTATGAGTAATCCTAAATTCATCACAAAAATCCTCAAACTCATGATTGACAAACTCACCACCTTGGTCACTCCTAATCTTTACCAAATAGTAACCAAGTTTATTTTGAATTCTCTTCGAGAATTTTCTAAATACATCAAATGTATCACTCTTATTCTCCAAAAAAGAATAGCCATGAGAACCTAGAAAAGTCATCTACTATGATATATGTATAGTATTTTTCACCAAGTGATGCAACTCGATTTGGACCAAAAAGATCCATATGAATGAGCTTAAGGGATTTGGAAGTAGAAATGGCATTTTTAGGCTTAAATGAAATTCTCACTTGTTTGCCTCTTTGACATGGTCCACATATCTTATCCTTGGCAAACTTAAGACTATGAAGGTCCTCTAACATGTCATGCTTTGATAATTTTCTAATGAGGTTCATACTACAATACCCTAATCTTCTATGCCATAACCAAGAATCATTATACATCACTTATAAGCAAATAGAAGATTCAACATCCAATTTATTTATCTCAATCACATAGACATCTCCTATCCTAGAGGCATGCAAAATCTTTTTACTAGCATCATCAAAAATATCACATGCATCTTTTAAGAATCTTACATTATAACCTATGTCACATAGTTGAGATATGTTAAGCAAATTATATTTTAGACCATCAACTAGCAACACATTAGAGATTGTGATGTTATTTACCTTAATAGTGCCAATCCCAATGACTTTACCTCTGCTGTTATCTCAAGATCACATCCTTTCCTTTCTTATTCAAGAGATGCATGAAAATCTTCTTATTGCCTGTCATGTGCCTTGAACACTCAGTGTCAAAGAACCACTTGACTTCCTTATCTAAGCTTTTCTGTTTTTGCTCCTGCAAGAATAATGATCATTTACTTTGGTACCCATTTAACTTTGGGTCTATAAATGTTAGTTCTAGGCTTTGGAGTAACTTCATCAACTTTGGAACCCTTGGGAATTCAAATTAATTTTGGACCCTTATAGGTTTTGTTCCTGATGGATTATTTGTTGATGTAATGTCCTCTTCTACAAAATAATCATATATAACAGAAGAGTTGACTTGGCTGGATGCTTTAACAAAATAGTTTAAAAGAGATTTTTGTTTAATACCATATTTGTATCCTATTCTAGCCTTGTCAAAAATCAATCTTTGACTACCAAGAATTTTGTTCAAAACATCTCTTCTTAAGGTGAATTTTGTCAAAATTCCTCGTAACTTACAGATTTCATCATTTAGTTCTTTATTATTGACTTTTAATGCATTCAATTCAGATTCACATTTGCTTACAAATTTTCTGGAATTTAATGCATCAGTCTCCTTGGTTAAATCTGAAACTCTCTTCTTGTTTTCCTTATACTTAACATATAATTTCTAAAAATTAGATTTTAATATTTCATACAAATTAAGCAACTCATCATGTATCAAATCATTTCTATATCAGAGCATAAATCATATATTCAGAGGAGGATTTGGATTGTACCTCATCATCTACCTTTGTCATAAGTTAGAAATTTACTTGTTCATGATCAGAGCCTGAAGAGCTCTCTTCACTGGAAGAATCATCCCATATAACTTTCATTGCTTTTTTCTTGCTCCAGTCCTTTTTGCCTTTTCTGTTGGGATATTCTGGTCTAGTATATCCGGGCTTCTTGAATTCATAGCAGATAATTTCCTTTTCTTTTTCTTTATCTTTATTCTTTCTGAATTTTTCTGGTTTCTCCTTTTTATGGAAATCTTTTCTTTTTCAATTCTTCCTTCTGAATTTGTCTCTTCTAAACATTTTATTTATTCTACTTGTCATCAGTAAAAACTTATCATCTTCTAATGTAGTCTCTATGCTCTCATCATCTTCTTCATTTCTGAAACTCTTGAGAGCAATATTCTTCTTTTTATTTTCTCTATCATCCTTCTCTCTTCTATGTGCTTCCAGCTTGTATGTCATCAACGAACCTAACAATTCTTCAAGTAAGAGCTTGCTGAGGTCGTGAGCTTCTCTAATGGCTATCACCTTTACTTATCAAGTTTTTGGCAAACTCTTCAGTATCTTTGTTACTATATCTGCATTGGAGTATATCTTACCAAGAGCTTTCAATCCATTTAAAATGTTAGTAAAGCGTGTGTACATATCTTTGATGGACTCATGAGATTTCATATTGAAAAACTCATAGTCATGAACCAACATGCTTATTTTAGAGTTTTTGACTCTACTGGTTCCCTCGTGTGTTACCTCAAGCATATCCTATATTGCTTTGACTGTGTTATAGCCAGACACACGGTAGTATTCAAACCTATCTAAGGCACAGTACAAAACGTTCATGGCCTTTCTATTTAGTTAAAACAGATTTTTCTCCTCTGGAGTCTAATCTCTTTTAGGTTTCAACTTTCTCTCTCTGGTGTCTTCATCTAAGGTCATAGGAAGACTATATCCATCCTCTATTATGGTGAGAATACCAAAGTCTAATGTATTAAGGCATATCTGTATAAGTTTCTTCCAATATACATAAGCAGATCTATTGAAAAATGAAGGTCTGTTTGTGGATTGACCCTCTATCATATATGAAAGGATGCTGGAAGATATGGTTATAGTGATCTACTCTTCACAGGTATTTAATCCTATATGGGTGAGTGAAGCTCTGATACTAATTGATGGCCCAGTTGGCAAACCAAGAGGGGGGTGAATTGGAGATTAAAAATTTAAGGTCAAAACTAAAATGCTTGTGCAATGAATGTAGAGAGTGAAAATAAAACACAGAAATGTAACACTTACTTTTATAGTGATTTGACAATCCGTCTACATCCACTCTTCTCGATTGAATCCACTCACATCGAGGATCACTAACAACTTATTTATACGGGTCAAGTGAAACCCAAAACAACTCCTTCTTTCACGGGTGAAGGGCAACCTCACAAAATAATTTTCTTTTGAATGGGTGAAGTGCAACCCAATATAACAGTTCTTCTTATCACAAGTGAAGAGGAACCCAAAATTAATTCATAAGAATTAATTACAGCAACTCTCTAAAAGAGTAGATAAATAATCAGTATAATTTCTCTCACTAAAAATTAAATACAAAGAATAAAAATGAGAGAATTAAAGAATATTTGTATGAGAATATTTTCTTTCTTTGATCAGCTGTTGTTAATGCACATCAACCACCTTTTGTCTTCAAAACTTGTTGTTTATATATCTGTAATAATTTCTTCTCAATAACTCTCTTTTCTTGTATTAATGACGGCATTGAATGTCTCTAAATTAACCATTACAGACTTGATTTTTGTAAGGATATCGATACGTGTCTCAGGGTATCGATACGTTTAAGTTGCTGAGCCTGAAGGTATCGACACGTTATCTAACGTATCGAAACAAGTTGACACAAAAAAGATGAAGTTCGTCATAAAGGTGATTGATTCAAGCCTTAAGGTATCGATACGTTTGAAGACCCATTAAGGGTATCGATACGCTTGTCCATATTCTCAAGGTTCTGAAATGTTTGCTGCGTGAACGAACATATCTTCGTCTCTAGGGTATCGATACGATTGAAGCAAGTTTCGATACGTTTGCTGGCAGAGTAAAGGTATCGATATGATTGAAGTAAGGTTTTGAAACCCGGGCTTTGAATTTACACTGTAGCTTAAATGTGTTGATATATTTAAGCAACGTATCGATATGTTTGTGCTTTGGTAAACTTTCTTGATGCTTTGACTTCATTTTTCTCACCTGCAAAAACATACAAAAAATTTTCCAAAGACCAAGTGAAATATTTGTTCTTATAACATTAACATCAACACATATATGCTTAATTTTCACTTGTTACTAATTTTGGCATTATCAAAAACCAAGAACAAATCAAGGAATTAACATGCCATCAATCTCATTATGAAAATCTCATAAATTAATTTATTAAGAGCATCAATCTCCCCATAATATAATCGTCAAAAAATATCTTGTAGTTATCACTCTAGTTCAAACTAATATATATATATATATATATATATGAATAGAATCTAAATAATTGTATTAATAAATCACACTAGATAAATTTTCGATAAATATTGTACTAACAAATTATATTGGGTAAATTTAAAAAAAAAACTAGAGGAGGAACAAATGATACCACTTAAAATCCAACTTTTTTAAACAAAATTTTTTTAAATATATAATTTAATAGAACACTATATTACTACAACTATACCTACCTATTTGTGCGCGTGTATAAGTTTTTGTCAGATTTTTTATGTTGAATTACAAGCAACTGCTTTAATCTCTTTCGGTTGTATTTGTAACTCAGATTCAACAAGAACTTAAATAATATACGTTTCTATACAAATTTGAATACATAAAAATAAGATTAAAAAATTTTAAAAACCAATATTTTGAGTAATTGAAAGAGTTGAATTTTTTAAATTTTTTGGAGCAACCCCCTTTTTTTTTCAAAATTTGTTATTTAGACTTAGACTCCAATTAGACTTGATCTTATAGATTGTATTCACATACCCTCCAATAGCTTGTTATTATATATGTATTCATTTTGAAATTTACTAATCATAGTTAGTGTTGGGGAATCTTAGGGCAGCCCGGCCCACAGGCCCAGACCCATCTCCATGTCCATATCCAAGCCCGTTGGACACGTAGCTTATTACTTGATAGATTTCCTGATACGACGACTCTCCTGGAGACCAACTACGTCATCAGGGAGACAGTAACACCTATGGTCTCCTACCCGAGTCCACTACCCCGAAGATTCTCGATCATCCACGGACCAACCTACGCTCAGACTCGGAGGACCCGACAATATGTCCCCTACATTCGAAAGATCGGACCAACGTTCTCCCAACCAAGCAGAAGTTCGTGGACACTCGGGATGTATATGAATCCCGGGTGACACGTGCAGGACACTGCAGGATGCTCACCCACTGTGCAAAGGGCTCCCGAGAACCAGGGGATTTTATTCTCGGGAGAGCTCGAAACTGCGTTCAAGGGCACGGATGCTCGGACACTTGGGGGTTACGTGTCAGTTAACAGTATTACAATTTCCCATGTTTGTTGATTTTTGTAGCAAGTTGTTCTAAACACACCAACCACGTGACCACGCATGTCCCAAAATGCGAACTCCTAAGCTTTCATTATGCAGTATCCAAAAATCGAGGATAGTGAAGATCCTCTAGCTTTTCACTCATCCCGAGGGATTTTGCACAGAATTTGGACAGGAGAGTCACAGGAACTCCACAAAAAGGGGTAAAAGGTTTATTTTGGACATAGATACATAACTACACAAAAAATATTCCTTTCTCTCGGTAGTTTTTAAGGAGAGAAAAGAGAGAAAATAGTAACACACAGAGATGATATTCCCCTTATGTTTTCTTTGATAGAATTTTCTGTTTTAAGCCTGCATGCACACTTCTTACACACACAAAGTAAAACCCTCGCTAACTTAAGTATCGGAGGGTTTTCACCAAAAAACTGGCTTTACCCCTAAGATGTTTTCTATGTTTTGTAACCTTAATTTCAAGAACGAGATGAAGAAAAAATCTGCTGATGTAAGAAAAGTCGCCGTGACTTTATCTTGCATCAATAGTTAGTAATAACTATAAAAAGATAAAAATGTTACAACCCATGGTGTACTGTTATTGGAACTCTCCAACATTAATATGCTTTTTATATCATACATCTTTAAACATATAAACTAAAAGAAAGAAAGAAAATGCATTTTATAATGTACAATTCTATACAAATTTGAATATATAAATGATTTTTTTAGAAATTGAATATTTTGAATGCTTATAATAATCTATTTTTTAAAAATATTTTGGAACAAATACCTCTTTTAATATTAATACGTAGACTTGATTTCAATTACACTTGATTTTGCGTCTAATAGGTCCTTGATTGAACGCGTATTATACATGATAGAACCCTTTAAAATAAAAATCTTACATATAGGAATTATCTCAATCTATTGAGGTTTGAAGAAGCTAACCTTAATACCCGTCTCAATTACAATATATACCCCTGAAGCAATAAGTAATCCACTAAGTGATATTCCTATGATACTAAGTCCCCAATTAAGGCACCAAATAGGGCTATATACCTTTGGTTTTTTAACCTTAAGCCACATAAAACATGGATAAACTAATGTGATTGGCAAGGCAATTCCTCCAACAAGACCAGCCATATTTCCGGCAAATGGTGCTGCAACCGCAAAGAAGAAAAGGAAGAATCCGAAGAATGTTCGAAAAAGTGCCCGAAGCCACCACGGACACGGTTTCTTCTTCTTCTTTACATATCTTGACTCTGTATCATCAAAAATTGGCATACCATAGATTTGAAATGAACAAAGAGAGTTGATTATCACGAGCATGCTTGTTAACCCTAGGATAAACTGTGATATATCAGGACCATGGAATGCATATAAAGCTGCAAGCATGCCGCCTTCTGGTATCTGTTAATTTAAGGCAAAAAAAAAAAATCTTTTGTTTAGAATATGTACATATACATTGAGGAAAATGAGAAAACTTCAATGAAAATTTGAGATAGAAAATTGTATAACCTTTTGACCGTATGCCCAATAGCCTCCAATTGCAATAGGAAACAAGCACATTGCAACAAGAAGATATGCAAATTTGACTCCCTTCCACATGGGCACAGTTGAGGGATGCTTCTCACTTGAAGTCATTGTACCCTACAGCGAATCAAATTTATCAAAATTTAATTAGAAAATTATTTTAAATAATTATTGAAAAACCCTTTTGCTTGGTATTATTTTTGGCATGTTTGTTAAATATAATATATTTTACTTTATTCTAAAAGCAGAGTGATTACTATATTTATTAAATATTTATTTTATTTAACAATTAATTAAATATTAAAATTTAAATAAATTTTATTCTCTAACAATTTTCAATAAACTATTTATTAAAAATATATTATAATTTTTTTTTAAATTAACAATGCATATTTCTTCATCAACATGTTTTTTAAAAATAAAACTTCAATTTATTAAAGTAAAATTAAAAAAATAAACTATAAAATTCTGCTAATTAATTAATTTTATAAAATATTATGTAAATAAAATCAAATCCTCTGATCAAAGGAAAAAAAAACAAATAATAATAATAATAATTCAAAAAAAAATTGTAATTATACCTGAATCTCAAGTGTAAGGTTATGTCCTCTAAATGCAAAAGCAATGATCCCAAGAGCATTAAGGACATCAACAGTCCTAACAATACCATCTGAATTGGATTGAATCGGGTTGTACGAAACTGCCGGCAGCCTACCCTTTGCGATGGACACCACCCATATGATCGTACAATATCCGACTGCTGTGATAGCTCCGATCAGGGACACTCCGGCGATGGAGTTCAAGTTAGGCAGCTGAGATAAAACCACAGCAGCACAAGTGACAACCAAGTACCACTCTATCGCTGTTAGAGGTTGCGATGTACACGTGGCACCGCACACAGTCTGGTAGAACGTTCTCAACGACGAACCTCCGATGATTAGCAGAGCAAGGCACGTTCCTCCCGAGAGCTGCAGAACCGGGACGAGGGCTATCCAGTTGGACAACTTTTCCCCTGTAAACAACAATATAACTTCCATCAGAAACTGAATAGCTCTTTCATTCATAAGTACTCCGAAGAAAATTAAATACTTACCGAAAGTTGAATTGCAAAGTTGCATATATCTGCTATAACGAACACCAGTTTCGTGATTTTCATGGAGTTGCACTAGGATGTAAAGAGTGTAAAGCTGCCATATGAATGCTAATACCAAAGCTATGATACCCCAAGCCCTGGAATTAACAATCATACTCAAGTGAGCATCAAAACAGCAGAGAAAATGGTCTAGAAAGCTGAGAGAAGGAGGAAGAAAATCATTTACCAGCCAAGAACAGGAAAGGCTACCGGAAGAACAAGAGCTTGAATTCCAATTCCGGCACAGAGAGTATGAAACGCAGCGTAGTAAGCATTTCCATTCCTGGATTCCGTAATAGGAAGCCAAGCATCGTGAGGATCAAGCTTTGTAAGTTTAAGTGCTTTTTTGATAGGACTTGCAAGAGGAGTAATAAAACGGGGAGTCAGGAGTCTTGGGGTTAAATTTCTAGGAGTTTTATTCCTCGGGGTTGAAGTTTTCGGGGTTTTTCCGGCTGGTTCTATCTGGTCCAGCGCCAGTGGGGCTAGCAGCCCCGCACGTTTTAACGACGGCGAATGGAACTGCAACGGAGGGGCTGATATCGGAGGATTTGCCGGTCCTGCAACTGATCGTGGTGTTACAGGATTGGAACTACTTGTCACGGGATTGGAAATATTAATATTGTTCACTTTGTCAGCTTCTCCCATTTTACCTAGCTTCAGGTTTTGAAGTAGCCTACAGTCTCCTGTCTCTTCTATATATAGAGGAGAATGGGAAATTAATTTGGGTCTAAACGGATGTACTTACATAAATAAGTACTTGCATCAAGAATCTTAGGGGTGTTTGGTACGTCATAGTAATAAGTAACTGAAAGAAAGTTTGTATGTACGTATAATCTAACCAATGTTGTCTGAAACAATTTTTTTTTTTTTTAAATCCGTGGAAAGTTCGATACGACCATACCCAAGTTTGAAATCGGATTAACGATGTTATAATTCAATTTAAAATTTAACTAAAAATAGAATATGTAGATGGGATAAAATCCACTGATTCTCTGAAACTATGCCATAATGTTAGTAATTGAATAAAAAAGAAATACATCACCCTCACCCAACCAATTTTGTCTATGGCTAATGAATGAATGAATTATCCATAGTCCTGATAAGTTTAATCTGGTCAACAGTTCAATAGAGACGTGAGTACCCATTAAGCATGAAGCCGTTGCCCTTATCTTGAAATATAACCGGGAAATATCTAAAATACAAAAGAAAAAACAAAAATGTGGCTGATGTGGGGTTCAAGTGCAGTCTGATATGATGCTACTAATGATATTTATAAGAGAAATTACTTGAAATGTGGGCAATCTCATTAATTTCATTTATTAATATTATCTTCAAAATCCCTTTAATGAATTCTTGCAATAAAAGTAGATTAATACTAAGGATATAAATTTTTGTATACAAATTTGTATAGTATTATAGTATTAGTTTTTACATAATTTATATTTTTATCGATCAATAATATTATACTATGTCAATTTATACATAAGAATAAGAGATTAGAAAATCAATTTTTCTTTACACTAATAGTGAATACAATTTTTTTTAATTACTATAATAAATCAATAATTATAGTGTATTTTTGCACCTTTTTTTATAAAGATTTATAATTGCATTTCTTTAATTTTATATTTTTATTACAAATTTTAAAATAATATTTCACAAAATTAGTAATTAGAAAACAAATAGGGTCTTGAAATTTTTTAGTGTTTAATTAATTGTTAAGTCAAACCAATAATGAGAAAAAGTAGTGAAAATGGAATTTGTTTTCTTGAATTATTGAAATTTTTGTAAATTTTTTTTAATTACAATGTTGTTTTACATGTAGGAATCAAAATATCAGTCTGCTTAATTAACATCAATTTAAAATTAATAATATTTTATGACTTTTTCAAATTTAACGAAGGTGAAAAAAAAATCAACTCATTTGGGGGCATAGTTTGATAGTGATGAGTTGAATTTGGGATATATAATTTAAGCGCACATCTTGAATTGGATTATAATCAATCACTCATAATTTAAATAGAATGTTTGGATAATATTATATTCAGTTAATATCCTAGAAAATTAGTTAAATAATAATATACTCAACTAATATTTTATAAAAATTAATCAGATAAAATCTATCGAGATAAAATTTAAATACTTTGAATTATAAAAAAAATTTAGATAATTACTTGTGATTTTTGTCTCTTTTTGACTTAAGGGCCGGTTCTTTTATTAAATAAACATTAAATATTGGGGCCTAAAATCAATTCTATAAAATAAATGTTTGTTAGATGTGCTATCTAATCTTATATATATATATATATATATATATAAAATTAAATAACCATGCATAATTTTATATTGTAATATCAATATATATAAATAGAATTGATATTTTTTATATTATTTTTTAAGTTGATCTTTTAACGATTCTAAATTTCTTGCATGATGACATAAACATTCTACAGCATGCACGGAAAAAATCTTGTGAGTTCACAGAAAAGAAAGAAAGAAAGAAAGAATTGTATATTACTAATCCTAAATATTTTTAAAAACATTTATATAAATTCCCCTCCGCTAAAAAAATTTGTTAATTTAAATAGTTTTTTAATTATAATTATACTAACATTTTTTTAATTATAATTATTTCAAAAATTAAATATATTAAATAATTTTATTTTTATTTAAATTTACGAATCACATTATAAATTAAAGTTTTTATTATTATTATTTTTAAAATAGTTGGATTAGAATGTAGCTTTAAAATATATATTTCCTTGTCCATGTGACAGTAGGTATTTTATATATGTTTTATTATTTATCAATGCTTAGACCCCACAAATAAACGTGACTAGTTGCCTCGTTTGACTCATTTCAGCTACTCTATCAATAATTCATCAATCATTTTGAGCATGACAATTGCATTTGAACCACTCCAATTAATTAAATTTATTAGATCATTACAAGTTGAATGAACAGACAAAATTTAGTACATCATTATAAGTTAATATGATCCGAAATTTTTTCTGTGATAAATTTTTAAGAGATATTAATTAAATATATTATTATTTAAATATTTTATTTAAATTAAAATTAAATAAAAAATATATAATTAAATTATGTATCTAAATTCAATTTATTACTATTTATCTATACCTGTAAATAATGTCTTAATATTTCCCTTGTGTTTATTGGTTGAGTCAAACATCAATTGATTTTTAGTAATAAAATCAAGTTATATTTTTTTACTCCTATAAAAAAAATCAATCAAGTAACTTTTAATTTTATAAATTTAAAAACTAAAAAGTAATATAATATATTCAAAAGTCTTTA
>JAVXUL010010624.1:0-12393 GCA_035590515.1 Trichilia minutiflora | reverse complement strand
GATACGACACTTGGACTCACCGGACTATACTATAACAAGACTACCTATACTTGGGTACAAAATCTAATTGAGATCATATACTCAAAGTGAATGAACAAAAATCTTATTTCATTTCTACTTGCTTGCTTTAATTCTGACCATGTATCAATTCCTTTTAAACTAAGTACTTGTGAAATATAATACTCTGAATCAGTAGGACATCCTTCAGTCGGGATGCAGTCAGTAGTCCAAGAAAGATTAGGTATACTCAGAATCTATCTAGGAGAAAAGTGAAGAAAATGTTTCTGATTAGTGCCATCCTTGAGGATCAACTAGTGTTAAGGGATTTCAACTTCAATACTAGGAGATAATATCAACACAGGCCAGGGCTTAGAATGCTCGACCCTATATAGGTCTTAGACTCTCAGGATGCCTGACACGATGATGGGGCTTATATTTCCTGAAATAGTTCAGAGACTAAGACTAGTGTTAGAGATTTTAGGTCTTAGAAGCCAACCATAATATTACAGAAAAAATGGATGCGGGTCAGGGATTAGGATGCTCAGTCCCATACTAGGTTTTAGGCTTTTAGTTTGCCTGACACGGTACAGGGGCTTATACAGCCTAACGTGGGTCAAAAACTCAGACTAATGTTACGAAATTTTAAAGCTCAAAGGCCAATCGTAATATTAGAGTAAAAATAAGTGCGGGGTCAGAGTTTAGGACATTCGATCTCATGTCAGGTTCTAGTCTCTCAGTTTGTTTGACATGATGCAGAGACTTATACGGCCTGACGCGGGTCAAAGACTTAAACTAGGGTTAGGGGATTTTTAAGGCTCAACGGCCAACCATAACACTAGGAGTAAAGGTAGACGCAGGTCAGAGCTTAAGACGTCCGATCTCGTGCTAGGTCTTAGGCTCTCAATCTGTCTAACATAGTGTGGGGGCTTATACGGTCTGACACGTTCAATGACTCAAACTAGTGTTAAGAGATTTTAGGGCTCAAAGGCCAACCATAACACTAGGAGTAAAGGTGGACACTGGTCAGGGTTTAGGACGCCCGACCTCATACCAGGTCTTAGGATCTCAGTGTGCGTGACACGGTACGGGGCCTTATACGGCCTGACGCGGATCAAGTACTTAAACTATTGTTAGGGGATTTTAGGGCTCAAAGGCCAACTGTAACACTAGGAGTAAAGGTGGATGTGGGTCAGAGCTTAGGATGCCCGATCTTGTGTCAGGTCTTAGGCTCTTAGTCTGCCTAATACGGTACAGGGGCTTATACGGCCTAACACGGGTTAAGGACTCAGACTAGTGTTAGGGGATTTTATGGCTCAAAGGTCAACCATAACACTAGGAGTAAAGGTGGACATGGGTCAGGGCTTAGGATGCTCGGCCCCATACCATGTCTTAGGCTCTTAGTCTTCTTGACACGGTATAAGGGCTTATACGACTTGAAGTGAGTCAAGAACTCAAACTAGTGTTAGAGGATTTTAAGGCTCAAAGGCCAATCGAAACATTAGGAGTAAAGGGATATAGGTTAGGGTTTAGGACGTCCAATCCCGTGCCAGATCTTAAGCTCTCAGTCTGTCTGACAGGGTTAAGGGGCTTATACGACCTGACGCGGGTTATATACTCAAGCTCAAAGAGTTGTTATACAATGCTTCTTTACTTGCAATTGAAACACAATAATTTTATTATCATAGATAGTGTTTGATTACATTACAAGTGAAGCATCCCGAAGAGAGACTCATCTCAGGGGTAGTATTTTTTCAGCATCTCAGCATTCCATGACTTATTCAAGATACTGCCATCTAGCCTTGCCAATTTATACGTCCTATGCCTGATTTTCCTAATTACTTGATAGGGACCTTCCCAGTTAACGCCTAGAGTTCCCTCGAATGCCACCCTTGTATTTAGAGTGACCCTTCTGAGAATAAGATCTCTTTTTCTAAAGGATCGAGTTTTAATCTTTCTGTTGTAGGCCCAAGAGACTCTTTGCTGATGGATAATCATGCGCATCAGGGCATCGTCTCTGACTTCCTCGCACAAATCAAGCTCCAAAAGCATGGCTTGCTCATTCCCTTCTTCATCAAAGAGGAGGGTGCAAAAATTAGGGATATCCATCTCAATAGGGATGACTACCTCAAATCTATAGGCCAACAGGTAAGGTGTTTCTCCTATGGTAGTTTTTACCGTTGTCCTCTACGCCCATAGGATTTCCAAAAGCTCATCTGCTCGGGCTTCCTTTCCCTCTCCCAATTTTTTCTTTAATAATTTCTTGATTATTTTGTTAGCTGCTTCTACTTGCTCATTTGCTTTGGTGTGGGCAGGAGAGGCGAGCCTGAGTTCAATGTTCCAATCCTCTATTATCAAACTACTTTCTATTATCAGCAATCAGCACGATAGGGATGTCGTGTTTGTAAATGATGTTTTTATGAATGAAGGTAATCGTGTTTCTTTCTGTGATCTTAGATAGGGGCTCCGCTTCCACCCATTTTATGAAGTAATCAATAGCCACAATGGCGTACTTCACCTGAGCTCTGATGGTCGGGAAAGGTTCTATCAGGTCAAGCCCTTACAGGCAAATGGTCAGGGACTGAACAGGGTTGTCAGGTTCTAGGGAAGCTATCTTGGGATATCGACATGAACTTGATAGACATGACATCGGTAGACCAGGTCATAGGCACCTTGCTTCATGGTAGGCCAGAAGTATTCTTGTCTCAATACTCGGAAGGCCAGGTTCTTGCTACCACTGTGATTCTCGCAGAATCTCTGATGTATCTCTTCCAGCGCTTCTTTTGCTTTTGATGGCACGAGGCACCTTAGGTAGGGAGTGCTAATTTCTCATTTATAGAGACACCATTTATTATAATGAACCTAGCTGCTTTTCTCTTGATCCTGAGAGTCTCGTTCTTGTTGGGAGGTAATAGTCCTTCCTTTATGTATCTTCAAATGAGGTTTATCCAGGTAGGCAGCTCTTCCCTGGCCATCATCACTATATCATTACCCGGTTAACTGATGCTTTTAAGATCCAAGATCTCCACAGAGATTATTTTTGGGATATTTCCCGTAAGTACTAAGGCGAGTTTTGACAATGCATTAGTCTGAAAGTTCTCAGATCGAGGAATTCTTCGTAGTTTTACCTTAGTGAATCTGCTGATCAACTTTTGGGCCATTGCAAGGTAAGCACTCATGTTCTCTTCTTGGGCCTGGTAGGCACCATTTACACAGTTTACCAAGAGCTGAGAGTCGCTGCTAGCTATGAGAACACGTACTCTGATTTCTAATACTATCCTTAGTCCTACCAAGAAAGCTTCATATTCTGCTTCATTATTAGTAACAGGAAAGGAAAATCTAAGAGCATATATAACCTCTTCTCCTTCGGGGCCGACTAGGATGATGTCTGCTCCTCCTTTATTGATGCATACTGACTGATAGATAGATAGATTTCGAGATTGGGCTTATCTGCTCTCATGACATCTGATCGGTTTTCATCTTGATGTGAGACTGTTAGGACTTCTTTAGTTATGTGCTCAGCCATGAAGTCTGCCAGTGCCTGTCCCTTGATAGCTTTGCATGGCTGGAATTTAATGTCAAACTTATTGATCTCTACCGACCACCTGATCAACCTTCTCGACAGGTTAGGTCGATGAAGAATCTGTCTGAAAGGCTGGTCAGTAAGCACTATTATTTTATAGGCCTAAAAATAGGGGTGTAATTTCCTGACTGCTACAATGAGTGTTAGTATTAGCTTCTCAGGTGCCGCATATTGGGTCTCAGCCTCTAACAATGCCTTACTGGTGTAGTAGATGGGCCTCTATATTTTCTGATGATCTTCCCTTACCAGTATTGAACTGACGGCGTGCTGGCTGACCGCGAGGTAGAGGTACAAAGTCTTCTAGGGCAAAGGACTGACTAGATGTAGGACTGAGGCCAAGTAAACCTTGAGTTATTGAAATGGGCTTTCACACTCTTTGTCGCATTTTATACCTTTGTTTTTTCTCACGGTCTTGAAAAAAGGGAAACACTTGTCAATGAATTTAGAGATAAAACGATTGAGGGTTGCTAACCTTCTAGTCAGGCTTTGTAACTCCTTCAAGGTCCTAGAAGCTCTCAGGTCCATTATGGCTTGAACCTTCATCAGGTTAGCCTCGATCCTTCATTCGTTGATCATGAAGCCCAAAAACTATTCAGACCTGACACCGAATGCACACTTCTCAGGGTTAAGCCTCAGGTTGTATTCTCTGAGAATGAAAAAGGCCTGCTCTAGGTGAAGAGCATGATCCTCGACCTTGGCGGATTTCACAATCATATCATCCACATAGACCTCCATAGAACTTCCAATTAGTAGCTTGATCACTTTATTTACAAGCCTCTGGAAAGTGGCCCCGACGTTCTTTAACCCGAAAGGCATCACCTTATAATAATACAACCCTTGATCTGTAATGAAGGTTGTCTTGTCTTGGTCAGAAATATGCATGGGTATCTGATTATATACCAAGAAGGCATTCATGAAGCTCAATAATTCGTGCCCGACAATGGAGTCTACCAACTGGTCGATTCGAGACAGGGAGAAACTGTCTTTAGGGTAGATTTTGTTGAGGTTGGTAAAATCGATGCACATCCGTCAGCTCCCATTAGCCTTCTTTACCATTATCACATATGTCAACCAGTCGAGGTACTTAGTTTCTTTGATGAATCCCGCCTTAGGTAGTTTATCTACTTCCACCTGGATGGCTTTCTGCCTTTCCGTGTTAAAAACTCCTCTCTTTTACTGAACTAGCTTGTGGGCAAGATTAACGGTCAAACGGTGGGTCATGACACCTGCATCTATTCTTGGCATCTTCTCATGACTCTAAGCGAATATATCTTTGTTTTACTCTAAGGTTACAACCATAGCCTGCTTCAAGTCAAGGTCAGCTGACTACCCATCTAGATTGTTTTGTTCGAGTGTCGTCCATCAATTACCATATTTTTTAGGATCTCCACCAGTTTTAAAATTGGACCTTGGGGTATGCCTCCTTTTATGGTGTTATCAGAGGAAGAAGATGCCGCCTGTACGTCAGTCATCTCAGTATATACAGGGACTGGTCTTCCTTACTCTTTAGTAATTATTTTCAAAGGCTCTTCTTAGATGCAGTACATTTTTCAAGCAGAGGTAATGAAGTAGGATCTTGCTTTTCTTTGATTCTCTCTGACAAATCCAATTCTATCTCCAACTCAGAATTTCAACTTCAGGTAGTGCACGCTTTCCACCGTTTTGGTATTTCATTTTGAAGGAAAGGTCTCCCTAGGATAATAGAGTAGGGGATCGTTAGATCTACTACTTGGAAGTGAACCATAATAGTCTATTAATAGGGCTTATCGCCTATAGTCACGGGCAACTATACTAATCCTAAGGGACCAATACAAGAATCCCCTAATCCGTATAGAGCTGAGTCAGTTTAGGACAACTCTAAATTCTCTATGCCTAGGGAGTTCAGGGTATATTTGAAGATGATGTCCGCTAAACTTCTTATGTCGATCAAGATCTGACTGACTTGCTTGGATGTTATCCTCAGGGCCACTACTAATGCATCATCATGCGGGTAGTGGACTTCAACTTCATCTTCATTAATAAATATAATAGGGATGGTAGCAATCCTTGGCTTTTTGTCGGCACATACGTTTATCACATGCATATCCGACAAATGACTGGGTAGGGAGTAATTAGCATAATTCTTGCGTGCTTTATTTGATAATCCTACCAGGGTATATCCTCTTGAGATGACCAAGATACCTTGGTCAGATCTCGGGGAGTTATCATCCTCGAGGTATCGTCCCGCACTTGGGATATTCTACTAGTAATCCGCAATATAATGGGTGAGATAGTTATTCTTGATAAATACCTCGATCTGGGCTAGTAGGTCATCATATTATTCTGTAGTGTGACCTTTCTCCCTGTGATATTCACAAAACTTTCCCCTATTCTTCTTAGGTACCTTGACTTTCATATTTTAGGGTTAGGGTGCCAGTAATCCTCTATACTAATCACCCTCGTACACTTCAGACAAAGGGACTCTGAGAGGCATGAAGATACGAGTGGCTACCTGAGACACCCTCTCCAGGTGATCTCTCACCTGCTAGAATTTGGGGGCTTCTCATCCCTTCTTGTTTCATGGAGAGGTCTTCCCTGGCCTCCGTCTCTTCTGTCATACCTAAGGTTCCCATAACGGTCCCTTTTTTCCCTTCGTTGAGCACTTGGGTGTTGTTCCCTCCTAGTCGGGGTGGCCTAACCTTCCTCCTTCAAATTTAAGAGCATCTTTTCTTTTATTTCAATTTCATTAAGCAGGTCACTTTGGGCTACCTCATAAAAATTCATTGTCCTTTAGTGGATGGCGTACTAGGCCCTTTCCATCCTTAGACCTCTCTTCAAACCTTCCAACACCAGAAGGTGGTGGTATATACCCAATTTCATGACTTCCTCATGATACCTCTTTACAAAACTTTTCAGTGTCTCTCTAGGCTCCTAATGCACTGACAATAGAGTGCTCAAATTATGACTCATTGTCATAGCTCCCTAAAATTCATTTTTGAAGGCCGTTGCCAACTAGTAAAACTATCGATGCAGGTTGGCGGTAAATTTTTATACCAGTGTCGAGCAGGTCCTTCCAATGTTAATAAAAAGAGCTGACACATCTGCTGGTCAATTAGTCCCTAAATTAGCATCATTTTTCGAAACATGTCCAGGTGTAAGAAGGGATCGAATTTTCCAATATAAGGGGGCAACTTCAGTATTTTGAACTTCCTGAGAAGACGGAGCTCCAAGATTTCTCGATGAAAGGAGAGGTGAACATAGGAGAACGAACATTGTCAGCTTCTCTCCCAACTCGACTCCCCCCTTAGCTTTCAATTCGTATAGCATCTTTCAAATACATTCCTCTACTTCTTTTTTGCTATCGACCGCGATAGCCGCCTTCTCTCAAGTATAATTTTCATTGAGCTAAAGTTTAATGTCCATAGAAGCCAGACTATACCTCGTCCTGGTCCCACTTGCTGCATCATAGTCTCTATCACCGTCACCTTTTCTCCTATCACTTCTTTCATAGATTTTAAAAGGAGTGTTGAGGCCTGGGAAGATAGGAGGTTCCTCTACTATTCTTTCAGTCACCTTAGCCATTCTCTTCTATAGAGTAGTCAGTCGGGTGCCAGGCACATGCCTTCAACCCCAACTGATCTTTTTATAGTATCATTGTCACCTAGGACTCAACTCTCCTACCTTTTTAGGGGGTGTGGTACTTCTACCTCTCCCGAGCGGGTGGACTCTCTTGCCATTCATTATCTATTCTTTATAAGCTCCTTCTCTAGTATGTTCGCCCTGTTCGCCATTAGTCTAGTCAGGTGGTTATCCTCTAGTCGGGATCTACCTGCAGTGCGAGGGACAGCACATTTCTCACTTGTAAACAGGGCCCTTCCACCATCGTGTGTAGTGCTTTCGCTAGAACTAGATTCCTCCGTTTCTCTTCTTCGTTCTGTTATTTTTTTCAAAAATTAAAATACCACAAAGTTTTCTGGGTTGCTCCCACTTCTTTCTTTCTTGCTAAATTATTTTGTAAGTGGTTTTTCGTTAGTTTCTCACAGATGGCGCCAGTTGTTGAGGTTTGACTATGAATATGATTATTGTATCATTGGATCTTCATCGGAGAAAGTTGATGATCGAATCCTTGTTTATAGAGCTTCACCTCCAAGCCCCTGCAAGACAATAACATACTAGGAGTAACGTAGGGTGTGTTTTTCGATAGAAAAACTCTGATGTCTAAGTCAGTGAAAATATAAAAGGGAGAGCAAATAATTTTGATGAAAAGGAAAGAGAAAGCTTAGGTTAATGCAAGGATGAAGAAAAAGAATTTGAACCCCTTTGCTGTTGATTTTGCCTCTTTATATAGGGCCCTTGGGACATGAGTAAAGTGACTTGGCATTGGAGAATGAGAATGATGGGATGCTCTGTCTTAGAACAGTGTGCCATTCGCTTTTTATTTAAGAGATGTGACACTCATCAGGTCTGCTATTGTCAGACTTTCTGGAATTCAACGGGAGATAGGATAGATAACTGGAGTACATCAGGGTGGCACCTTTCACTGTAGGGTCCTTGATCATTAATCATTCTCATTTTTAGTTATCTACAATGACTGATAATGGGGAAGGTTTTCCCAAGAGGCTGTCAAGATTCTGAAAGGGACAAGAGACAGTATTCTGAAAAGAGATAGTTGAAAATCTTGAGAAGCGGACAGTCAAGAATCTTGAGGGGTGTCAGTCAGGAATCCTAAGAGGCATTAGTCAGAGATCTTAAGGGTGGGCAGTCAGGGTTCCTGAGAGGCATGAGTCAGGAATTCTGAAAGGCATATGGTCAGGTGATCCTGGCTGGTGGACAGTCGGGGTTCCTGAAAGGCGGGTGGTCAGGTGACACTGTTACAGGGATCGGAGGTAACAGACGTCTATTTGAGAGGCTTTTACGTGTCGTCCAGATTTTTTCCCAAACAAATATTTTAACCTAACATAAGATTAAATATAATATCCTTTTCTACTAGATAAGATTGATAATAAAACTTAAACATTTCATAATGAAATTGTTTTCTTCTTCATATCTGTGCATTATACCAATGATTGAAGTGATGATCGTTTTCGCTTTTATAGAGATTAATTCTGTAATTCTGAAACAAATCTGTTGTTTGTGTAATCTCATGATGTGTGATCAAATTCTTCAATGACACAAACAAACTAGATCTGCCTTAATTAATTTGGATTTTCAAAATAAATTAAAGATAAGTATTTATGAAACAAACTTTTATTGAAACTTACTTGATATATGCAGAAGATTTTGAGAGTGTCTTTGAGTTTGTTTTCTCTCATATTCAACTTTTGCATTCAAAAGAATAAATCCTTCTCTTTATACAATAGAGAAAAGAATCTTTGTATAATGAGAAATTATTACATTAGACAAAACATAAAGTAAATGATTAATCTCTTTTAAATTGTAACCATACATCTGTTTTTACTGAGTCAAGGTTGAGTAGAAAGTAGTTGATAAAGATTCGATTTTTGAATTATTGTTGGGTCTTTAATTTTGATCCATTCATCTGTCTTCAAAATTTAATTATTGATGCCAATTGATCATAACTTTTGAAAGTCTTCTAAATCACATCTAAACCTGTCATCAAAGGTATTGGTCATTACTTGATGATAAGTTTTTACTTAATAAGATTGGAAGATATTCTTTCATGGTTTAGGTTATTTCTTCTTCTGTTTTGGCTAGTGTTAATTGGGCTTAAAGCTTGGACTTAATAACCATAAACTATTGATGATCTTTATCAATTATTGGGCTTCGATAGAAATCTAAATATTCTTTGAACCATTATAAGACTGGATCTTTATTAGATTTGGATCGACTCATTTTATTCTACAATTTAATTTTATATTGTCTTCTAAAATATAGGACTTGAAAATTCAATATTGTCTTGTCTTAGATTTGGAAAATCATCGTGAAAATCTAAGTAAGATTAAAGTATTTAAAGAACTAAATAAGTTTGGTAATAAGTCAGAGTCCAATAGTAAAATAATTTTTTTTTGCCAAAAGTTATATCCTTCTAAAATGACTAAGGGAAGAAAATCAATTATAGGACCAATCTTATTCCGTCATTCATAAAACCAAAACATGATGTTGTTTGAATCAAAAGATTTGTTGAAATATAAAAACCAAAACATAGAACCTATAGAATTTTGTCTATAAAACATTTTTAAAAAAATGCTTCTTTATAATCCTAATATGTAAATCCTTAGATAAAAAGGCTGAGAGAATTATAGTTTTTGATTGGGATGACCAACTAATCTGTTCCATTCTTTCAAGGTTAAAATTTTTTTTAATTTGATTTTGTAAAAAAAAATTTTTGATGAATCAGTTTGTCAAAAACTTCTTGGAGAGATAGAGAATCAGTATCACCAAGAATAAACTCATAAAATTATTGAGTTTTACTTTGATCTTCAAAAAGTCTTTCATATTTATCTATTAGAAATTGGTCTACAAGTTTTTTAGGCTGAATGAGAATGGTTCTTGAAATCAATGATGGTTTTAAGGCAAATATTCATTCAAAATAAGGCTTGTTAAAATAAGGATAATTAATAGGAGAGGTTGTTTCATTAGATTTGCCTGAGCTTATAGTTTTATCTGGAGATGGTGATATGAAAGAAGATGAGGCTACGATTGTTTTAAAGGATTGGGATTGAATTAGACTAAAACGATTTGATATTTAGATTGGGCTAGGAATAGAAGAAGTAAACGGACTAATTTAGGAAAAGAATTTGGGCTAAGAGTTGTCATAGTATATTTCAATTTGTATGGTTGTCGAATTGTTGGAGATTCCTCTGGCCTCTTTTCAAGAATTGTCATAGAGCCTTGGGCTCTCTTTTGATCATTGTCATTAGGCCTTTTAGAGGATCTTTGTAAATTATTGTCATTGGAGCTTTAGGTTCTGTTACTATTATTGGCCTTTAGACCATTGATTGTCATTGTTGTCATCATATTGGCCTTTAAGCCGTTGATTAATCAGTGATTTACTCATGGTTGTTCTGTAAATATTCCCATGTAAGAAAATCTGCAAAAGAATTGTCATTGCCTTTTATATAATGGATATCAAAATCAAATATTGATAATAGTGCTTGCCATCATGCAAAGAATTATTTTGAAGCAAAATTTTTAACATCTTTTTGTAAAACATATTTGATAGATTTACAATCAATTTTGAGAATAATTTTTTTTTATTAATTAAGTCTTCTTGGAATTTTTAAATAACTAAAAAAAATACTTAATATTTTTTTTTGACAATTGAATAACTTTTTTGTACATTATTCCATACACCAGAAGTGTATCTAACAAGATGTTCCTGTTCACCTATCTTTTAGAGTAAGATTCCTCTATATCCTAATTCAGAGGTATCTGTATTGACAATTTTTAATGTATTAGTGTCACAAATGGATAAGCAAGGTAAACTTTTGACTTGTTATTCGATTTTTTAACTGTTTCAGTATGTAGGGTAGTCCATGGTGGTGGATTTTTCTTTAGGCGATCAAATAATGGTTTACTTCTAATTCTAATGTCTTTATAAAAGTCTAATACATAATTTAAACTTCTTGAAAATCTTTATAATTGGGTTTTGTCTTTTATTTCATCAGAAAATTTTTCTACAAATTGCAAACTTATTTTTATTGGAATAATTGTCCCTCTTTCTATATTATGTACTAGAAATCTAATTCTTGTTTCGAATAAAACAATTTTTGATGCGGATATAACTAGACTATTTTTCTTAAATATATTATAGAAAATATACAAATGTTTCCAATATTGATTTATAGTTTGTGAAAAGACTAAAACATCATCTATATAAACAAGTATAAATGAAGTATATGGTATAAATATTTCATTCATCATATGTTGGAATTTTAATAAGTCATTTTTAAAACCAAATGGTATGACATTCCATTTGTATTGTCCAAATGATACAGTAAAAACTATTTTATATTTATCTTGTTCTTCTATCTAAATTTGCCAAAAACTTGATTTCATATCAAAATTTGATATAATTATAGCATTACTTAATCTTTTTAATAAATCTATTTTATTGTGAATAAGATACCTAATCCATTTTAAGATTTCGTTTAATGGTTTATAATTTATAACCAATTTAAAAGTTCCTCTTTCTATTTGTGAATTTTTCATAACTTAGAATGCAATACAGCTCTAGGGTGATTTATATTTTTTAATTAAATATTGATCGAGAAGAGTCTGTGTTTTCTTTTTTACAATATTCTAATAATTCTTTATTCATGTGGATGGGTTTAGTTTTTGTAGGAATATTTTTTTCGTTAAAATCTTTTGTATAAGGTAAAGTGATAATATGTTTTTTCCTATTCCAAAAAGTATAAGATAAAGATAAGTAAATATTTTCTTTTAATTATTTTTTAAAAAATTGTATCTAAGTAGTTTGAGTTGAGTTTGTGATTTTTTTAATAAATCTTGTTGCGGTAGAAAATTTATATCATCTTTTAAATATTGAATTTGATTTTGTTTTTATTGTAATGAATTTATAGATTATTTTAAGGATATAGAATTTTCTTTGAGTGATTGAAGTTTTTCTAATTTAAGAAGATATATTAAATTTAAATAATATTTCTTTAGTCATATATCTGAAAGTTGCTAAAATCAATTCTAGCATCCTAGGATCGCTAATGGTTCCCTATGCATTGTATTTAAATTTTTCAACAATTTAAACAATTTAAACTCTTAAAACAGTACACATACCAATAGGGCTTAGCTTGGAACAAGCAAGGAGCTTTCCCCATTGCCTCCAAAGCATGCACACACCAATTGTTCCACAATGG
>JAVXUL010010613.1:0-12394 GCA_035590515.1 Trichilia minutiflora | reverse complement strand
CGCGAATACCGCGATCTCGAACCTTCGCCTATTCACAAGCACATAACATGATCAATACACATTCTAATATACGAACGGAAATCTAATTACGTGCAATGTATGCTAATCCCGATTCTCCCAAGTCGGACTATTTTCTGAATTTCGTCTAAAACTCTCGTTAAGTCTCGAATTATCCAATTATTACCACCACGGACCCATATTGCACCTAGGATGACGTGTTTCGGTACAATCTTACAATTTTGACATGTGGATCCCATCGACCCGTCGGAACAATAATCGGAGTTACTGTTTATGGTTACCTAATTTCTCCGAAATTATAAATCTAACTTCCTACGATCTCCACGAGTCTCCTATAACCTATATTTCGCTTTAAAACTAAAACATACGGGCTAAATCTATGAAAAGGCATCCGAAAACCCATACGATAAAAATCACTTAAAATTAAGAAATAAATATACAAACAAGTTGGAAATGTAGCTACGAACCTCGTGGTGTGGTCGGTTTTCTTTAATTCCGCCTCTAACACGAAAAACCCCAATTTCACCTCTTGGAACCTTAACTTTCCTCTTCTAATTTCTGCCTCCTAGCTCCAAATCGAAGGTATCAATGCGTTCAGAAGGTCGAATGCAGCGTGATGGCGAAGTGAAATCAAGATTTCAGTAAGAATTGGCAAAGTGTAGAGAGAGAGAGCATAAAGAACGTGAGGAGGAGAGAAAGGAAGGAAAAGAGAAGAGAAGCCCTCAATTTTCGACCGCTGGACCCCTTTTTATAGAAAAATAGTGAAATTATCATTTTGCCCTTAAGTTTTCTAAAGGAGGAAGCTTCTAGAAATTGACATTATCGTTATTTTGCACCTATTCGATCGAACGAGTCGAAGATTCGTTCGATCGAACCATCCCTTCGGTCGAACGAATTATTCCTTCGATCGACCGAACCCCTTGACATGAATAGTACTCAGAGAGGTCGCGAATCTTCGATCGAACGAATCTCACATTCAGTCGATCGAAGCTCAAGTCGAACGAACGAATTTCCCATTTGTTCGAACGAAAAATGTCCAGAAAATTCCCAATGATTCGGTCGAACGAATCCTTCATTCGGTCGACCGAACTTGTCAAAAAAATTTGAATTCTCACTTTAATAGGCCCCACACGAGCCTAGGATCACACCCATACCCCCATGAAACATGAAATGGATGCAGATGCATGGATGGAAGATATAGGAAATGACAATTGTACCCTCGGGGTGAAGTACGGATCGTTACAGTATCAACACGTTTGGCCTCACACAGTAATACCTTCCTCTTAAAGGTATCGATATCTTGCTTCTGATCCTCCTTCCGAGGGTTGTTACTTTAAATGATCATAACTTTTGGCTTAGATATCGACACAGAATCCATAATATATCATCGGAAAGATCTTTTCGAGATCTATAAAAATGATGAAAACTTTTTCTCAATTAGAGATGATTTTAGGATCAAAAATCCAGTTCTTTCTTATTGACTCCTATCCCATACCATAATCTTACTCAAAACAAAATTTTCAAGTTTTATACCCTCTTGTGCATAATATAAATACGATAACATGTACAAAAACTCTTGAGGGATTTATTATTATGCCCACAATACTAAGGAACGAGTTTCACACAACTAGCATTGAATTATTAAGTCCAACTTTTGTCATTGGTTTCATGGCAATTTTGACACATCCTACATGTAGGTTATTGTATAATTTTATATAATGTCTTAAACTATGTTTATTTAATAGATTGACAGAGAATTGATTTGAAACAAATTTGACATCTATTTCCTTAGTTTTTTTTGTCCTAATTTTGTTTTTATATTAAATTTTTTATTGGATTTATAAATAGTTTTTAAATCTATATTACCTAATTGCTAATTACTAAGATTTTCATCTGTCCAATGAATTTCATAATTCATTATTGAATTAGCTTCCTCTTGATCAATCTGATCTGGTTCTATTCCTTGAGGTATGTCACTATTAGACATGATTAAATATTTTTTTTCAACTATTTATAGACCTAGCAGGGTTATATCTTAGCCTTCCTAGGATTTCTGGGAAACAGATGCCGAATCTATGGCTAAACATCCCTACCTTACAAGGTAACACCTTGATTATCTATAAATCCTTAATAGACTCATGAAGAATATTTTAAAGGCCCAACAATCTCTGATCCAGCTCAGCAATAATATATGGTTACCAGGTCACAATTACAATCTAAACTTGCCACTGTCAAAACTGAAGAAGAATTAACAGTAATTATGAAAGAATATTTACCTATCTATCCAGCACCAAAACCTGCTCAGACTCCACCATTCCTCCAGATGATGAAGATCCATTTGGATGTGATTTAGAGAATTTCCACTTTATTACAACAAGGACTAATTCGACCTTACGCTAGGATAAATATTATCCTATTTTGTAACAGTTCTTATAATCTCTTTTTAATAATATCCTATTATATCTGTTTTATCAAATGGCTTATTGGTATTTTATAGAAAAATTTGTTTTAAAATTAGAATTATTAGATTTATCTTATGATCAAGAAGTAACAATGTTAATAGCAAAATTAGAAGAATTCCGTCAAGAAACTCATGACGAACTACAATCACAACATCCCCAATTATTTAATAATCTAGATATTCATAGACTATCTTATCCATATTTCAATAAACCCTTTTTTGATCGAATGATTGCCTTAGAACCATCATTGATTATTGATTTTAATATCTCATAACCAAAAAAGATTGCTGACTAGATACTTATTGCTAAATATGAAAAAAATTTTGAAGATCAAAATAAAACCCAAAAATTTTATGAGTTTATTTTAATTGATGTTAATTCCATTTTCTTGCAGGAAGTTATTGACAAAACTGATCCCAATAAACTTTCTTTTTGCAAATCAAAATCCGAAAATTTATCACTCTTGAAGAATGGAATAGTTCTATTGGTCACACTAAACATAAAATATAATTTTTTAAATTATTTATCCCACAAGGATTCTCCTACTGGGATTTTTAAAGTTTGAAGTTTATCATTTTTAGTTTATATATTTTTATTAATTATTATTTATTACTACCTAAGATTTGCATTTTGTTAAAATTCTTAACAAAATTTAAAAAATTATTAAAGATTTTACTGTAAATATTTAAACAAATAAACTATTTCTATTAAAAAATATAACTTCTCTAAATTACTCAACTTACAATTAGTTGAAAAACAATTTTTGGTGCATTCCAAAATATATTATAAAAATATTTTAATTTTTAGTAAATATAAAAATATTAATTTTAATTATTAATGAGTCATTTGTCTAATCACAAATATTTTGAATATTATATATAAAATTTAAAATTAAAATATATTTTTATTACTCAATCCGTCCTATTACTTTTTCACAACAAATAAGAATGCAAAAATAGTTTCATTTGAATATTAATGTAACAAAAATTAAATTTTTTTATCTTTTATTTTATTGTAAAAATTTAAATATTAAATTAATATTTCTTATAAAGCATTATTTGAAAAGAACATATTTAATTTACACCAATTAAAAATAAATTTTTAGATATAATTAGTAGATAAATTACAAAATATTTTATCTCTATTGGGTAGGTTACCTTTTAAATTTTCTTTTATTTTTTCTCAAAAAATAGTCTGTTATTTATATTTTTATAATAAAATATTTATATAAATCAGGAGAGGTTAGTGATAATTAAATAAAAAGATTATTATTTAAGAGCCAGTTTGTTATTATGGTGATTATGCTTTATTTATAAAAGAGTGTTTAATAACACTAATTTTTAATGAAATTATCACAATTTTATATTGATATTTGACATTTGAAGCTTTTTTCTATAATAATAATAGCTTTTAAATAAATTTATGTAATTAGGGTTGACAATTTGCGTAATAACACGATTATTTAACACGAATTTGATGCAATTAAACAGATTTAGATTTGAAAAAATTAACATGTAATAATTTAGTTGTATTTATGTCATATGATTAATATTTGAGTTTGATCTTTTAAATTCGACTGTCTATTTAAAATATAATTAGTTAAAAAAATAATCATGTTTAAATAAATAATTATACTTAAATGAATAATTATTTAGTATAATAATTTTAATTATTTATATTTTGATATTTAGTTTATATTTAAATGAATAGTTAATTAAATAGATAAAATTTTATATTAATTAATTAAATAAATTAAATGGATAAGATTAAGTTCATGACTCAATTATATATTTAATAAAATAATATTCGTATTGTATCATATTATTTATTTAATAAACGAATGATATAATTAATATACAAATGATACGATTAATAAGATCGTATCTAAATTGAGGGATCCTAACATAATTAATAAATAAATAAGATTTATATCAGTACAAAAAATATTAAAAATTTATTGATACGATACGAGTATAATTTGTTTATCTGAACTATCACCCCTAATCATAATATTAAAACGACCTAAGTGATAAAATATTAATTTTAAAGGAGATAAAGGGACAAATTTCCACTAAGCTTACAGCCAAAGTGTTTGGACCTAAGTGATAATTTCAGAAAATATAGGGACGTTTTATTAATATATCAAACATTCTACAAACATTAATGACCGAAATAAAATTACCCCCGTTACCCCGGTGAAGGATTCCATTCATCCTAAGCAGAGGAGCTGTCTATGACCCAGTTGGCATGTCCGGTATCCATCTCCTTCCAATCGGAGTCATCTTACGGAAGATATCTCTTCTGCAATAGCAAAGCCAGACATCTAATAAACAGCAATGCTGACCTCAAACTTAATATTTCCAGATTCATTGTGTGAAGAATTGTTTGCCCAACAGGCTAAAACAAACGCAAGGATAAAAACTCTCTTTCCATGGACAAACAGAGACAGCTTACTACAGCTTACGAGGCAAACCAAACCAAACATTGTGCTATGTCCGGGCATGTGCTAGCTAGCTAGCATGTGCACGTCCGCTTAATCTAGCTCATTAGCTTAGTCCTACAGCTTCTTGTTAACGTTTACAATACATCATGCATGCAGCACAAAATATTTAACAGATTTTATCCCTGGCGTTTTGTTCAACGTTTTTGACAAATGGAAAGTTGTAGGGTTTCATGTTCAGGCAATCCAATTCAAGAATTTATTTGGTATTATGGTGATTTTAATATATTTTTAGTCAAATTAAAAAATAAATATTTAATATTAATTTTTAGTAGAATTTACATATTTTATATTAATTCTTAATATTTTAAAACATTCATTCAATAACAGCGGTGGCTTAAAAGTTCTTATTATATATATGTCTAACATTGTTGTGGTGTGCTTGCTAGTTGTAACGTTGTTGACAGTCTGGATTTGAGTAGATATTCCCCTCCTCCTAACCAATCCATGTTTCCAACATATTATTGCATGCATGCTATAGATGTCTCATGTCTGCTTATCCATGTGTTCAATAAGTACTCATCAAATGGTAACTCACCTTGCATCCATGTTAGTTCTATGTAATTATGAGAGTGTAAAGTAGGAACAAAATCTAATTTTCACAACACTTAATTATCTACTTTAGAAAAAAGGGGTCTTCACAATTTTGACCATTTTGTTTCTGAAAATAGTTCGTTCAGTTTCCACCGCTTACTCCTAAAAGCTTTGTTATAGTCTAAGGGAACTTAACTACTTATATACGATAGGTATAATTATGTTATACATATTACGATATTTTTTTGTTTAAAAAAATGTTCATTAATTGTTATTGCTTATTAAGTCAGGTCAATTCAAATTGAATTGTTGTCAATGTTAAATTTTACTAATGAATGATAAATTAAAAAAAAAATCAAAATCAAAATAGAGCTATAAAAATCGCAGGCAATTAACCTACACTTAACTTAATTTGAGTGGAAGCATCCATATACAATCTACCTAGCCATAACAATAATAATAATTAATATGGTTTCGTTGAACCATCCATATACAATCTACCTAGCCATAACAATAAAAATCGTCAGTTCATTTTCTGATGGTACATCAAGTAGTGTTCATCGCATATATATATATATATATATATATATATATATGCGAAGAACTAAATCATATAATGCTTATAGCAGTACTACGAACCACTTGAGAGACAAATTCGCATTTGAAGGCTGATGCCGACCCACCACTGATTGCATTATGGAATTTTGCTTTATATTTATATATATGCTTCTGTTTTCTCAACCAGAGTTATATATTTTACAATACATAAGAATATAAATAATAAAAAATGTGACCTTTCAATTTCATTCTAGAGTGATTTTATTTGCTTCATCCAACAAATCATTTCAGTTTTATTATTGATAATAAAAAACAAACAAACCATTGTCGTAGAATTTTCCTGTCAACAAATATATACTTTCTTCTCTTTTGCACGAAAAGAATAGGAATTTACTGTTACAAGTTCTCCACAAAAATGATGAGACATTCTAATCTATTTAGTGAGGGACTTATACAGATAGAATGAATAAATTGATTATTTTATAAAATTTTATAACTTTTAAAACATAACAATTAAGATGTTGGATGCATACTCTCTTCTATTTACTAGCTAAATTTAACAATTATTTACTTATACTTGAATCTTGATTGTTAATTAGTATTCATTTTAAGTAATATGTTGCTGATTTCACATACACAAATATATATAATATAAACTTTGATTAAATGCATATTTTAATTCTATAATTTTGAAAATATTCATACAAATTCATATTTAATATTTAAATAAATTTTATTTTTTTACAATACCTTAATATGTTGTTGATTATAATTATTTTAATAGTTAGATAGAGTAGATTATCTTTTATTTTTGTCTAAATTAATGAATTAAACTATGAATAGAGTTTTTTTTTATGAGAATTTTAAAATAATAAGAATAAAATTTTTGTTTTTAAAATTAAACAGGTGAAATAAAAATGTGAAACTCACCTTAGTTTCGGGTTCAGAGTCAATTACGGAGGTCCGGGCGCAGAAGCTCCTTCGATGCACGATAGCAGCGCATTTCACATGATTCATTAATGAGAATAAAATTTCTATTTTTTAAATTAAACTTGCCACAGCTCTCAGGTGAAGTAAAAAAGGGAAACTTAACAAATCAATACAATTTTATTGTTTACATTTTATTTTTTATATATAATTAATCCATTTAAAAATTAGAAAAAGAACACTTCCTAAAATTTGAATCCTGTCATCTGGCCAGTCCATTTTGATTACAGTGAAGTACTCTTATTTCTAATTCTATTTTTTTTATACTCAAGAAATTTAATTTATCGAACCTCAGACAGTCGCAAGATAGTTATTATATTAAAAAAATAATTCAGATAAATCTACGATTGCACCAAATTCTTATAAATAATACACTCTCAATGAATCAAATTATAAAACAATTGTCTCTTATGAGATAAAACCACTTAACTACATATCTTAGGTGCTTTCTAACTCTATTATTTTTTAAATATTCCTCAATGCAATGATCTATGCATCAACTGTAGCATTTAATTCTTAGTGATAATTTTGAAAATATGAAATGCAATGAGGTCACCAAGTTAAACAGATAGACACTTCAATTTGAATTAACCTAATTTTTAACGAAATGATCAATTATATTACAAAAAGAAATTATCGTGAAATTTTTAATTATTTAATTTATTAATTAAATTGTTGATGTGTTATTTTTTAAATCATTAATTTAATTAAATTTAATTTAATTTTAGACTAATTAATTAACTATTAAAAGAATTAGTTTGACGATGTATTATGGGATAAAATAGAATTTGAGTATGTGAAATAAAAAAAAAAATTATTGAAAAGAAGTATTAAAATATTAATATTTATTATTAATTAATTTAATTATGAAAATTTTTGAGCGTGTATAAGATGACTCAATCTCTTAAGAAAATTCGACTATTTTTCGTTTCTAATCAAAATTCTTTTTCTCCCGGTGAACACAACTGCCAATTACAAGAGAATCGGTAAAAGAATATAGTTTTGTGGTTGAGATGATCAAAACCCACATCCATTTTAAGATCGCACGCTCAACGAAACAAAATTAATATGGAACATATTTTCTTTGCATGCAACCCAGTATTTTACACGTGTCAATTAAATAAAACACTCCCTTATTTACAGATTACTGAAGTTATTTAAGGACCAAAAATTTCGACGCTCTTTAAAACGAATAATCCATTGTGGGGGTCACCACTAGTCTCGGACCCACTACAAAACCCCACCACCCCTTATCCCCGAACACAACGTCGTTATCAATCTCGGTCCTTCACCTGCCACGTAACCCCACCGTCAATGTTATTATCCCCTCCAACGGAGATTCCCCTCACGCTGTCACTCGATTGATAGCGCCACCTGTGCCCCGCCCCCCTTTTGTTCCAAAAAAATTTAAAACCATCGCACCACTCGAAAATAAAAAAAAACGTACTGATAATACGAACCAAAAAGCCCCCAATAAGAGCCTTCCTTTTTGACACGTAAGATAACTTGTCTTTCACCTATCCTAGTGGGATGGATTAAAAAACGTATGGCTACAAACAGTTGATACAACTGAAAAAGTGCGTAACATGCTTATCGGGATAAGAGCTCCAATGTACATTACAACCACGATGACGAAACCGCCCCTTTGCTTGTGGATTAGGACATCAGATGAGATCCTTTTAGATCTGATAATCTCCGCCATCTAATGGTTAGAAGGAGAGCATTTAAAAACATCGTATAAAATTATTTATTCTTTAGATCTGTTTGCCACGTGACTATTTGTAACTTCTTCCTGGCTTCTTCGTAATTCAGTTGTCTACGGTAACTCACCTTCCTGTTCTGTTTCAAAAAATGAAACGTGCCATAAATCTAGTAATATTTGTATTCAACATGTTCTTATTTATTTATTATTTTTGGATCCTATTAGCAGTCTTTTTTTACTATTAAAAAAAAAGATGTTAAAGTATAACTGAATAGTAAAAAATGAAAAGGATATTTTGTGTATAAACTTATCCAATATTGACCAAAATACGTGATTCAAGCCAATGATCAGGGAATTAGTACAAAATTTGACCTTGATTTACACGTCCAAATATTGACAATTATTTATTTTTATATCAACTACATAACATTTACTATTATTATTATTATTATCCAATCCCAAATTTCTTAACAAAAATATTGTTAAATTCAGTAACATGAGTTCCATATTAGATTGGTATTATTATGTTAATTAAAGTATATTTTTTAAGATAATTTTATGAAATTAAGATAATTAGCCAATGGACTTTCATGCTTAGCATATGTAGGACATATATGATATATACGTGCCATATTTTAGTGTCACCGTGACCGATAAAAGAAACGTTATTTATACAAATTTCAGTCTTAAATGTGGACAGTCCTACATCCTACCCAATATTATGGTAAAAGTATATAATAATTCGAAAATTCGGTATCTTCGTGACCCAACGTTTTTCTCGATTATGAAACTCACACATAGCCACAGGATCTACTACCTCTCCAAGTGGCAGAATCACAACGCAATAAAAAAATTGGTGGGTCACCAAATTAGGAAGAACCGGTCTTTAGGTAGTTCAATTACTACCGACTCTAGCCAGTAGCCATATGGATGTTTACCGATAGGTCCGGTGACAATGGTCAATGGTATAAGAACTGGGGTTTAAGCAAAGGTGGGTGGTTTTCAGAGGGTTTTGGTGATCAGAAAGAGAGAGAAAGCAAGAATTTTTATTTTGAAGAGGGAAATTGAGAGGGTAAAAATGGGTAGAGTTTAAAACAAAAGGTTTTGTTTGTTTATCGGGAAAACATGGGATAGAGAACAAGAAAAAGCTTGGAGTGATTTGGATTTGAAAATAAATACCGCAAATACTTTCTATTACTATTATCTGATCTTTACATTCCGCCAATTTTGCTTTATTGTGAGGAAAAGGTTGGCGTTTGAACGATAAATCACTTTCAAGAGGTGAGATAATGAAATTGTTGTGATTTATGTTTGATTTTCTTGGAAGTTTTTGTTTTTGATAAAATTGACTTCTTTTTCCTGCTTGAAGCCCATGTTTGGGTGGCGAGAAATGACGGGAGAATTCTATTTTGATGGAAATAAAAACCCGGAGCCTGTTGCGTGACCCCATTTTTTTTTTCCCTTTGTCTCTTAACCAATTTTAGCGTTATAACTTTTAATTTGTTTTATTTTTAAATAATTGGTTAATGTTTTCGGAATTTTACTGTTAATTTCCATTTTTTTAAATCTCAATTCGGGTTTTTATGGGTTCGATCTGGGAGTTGATGGATTTTCTATATTTCACAAATTTTTTTTTATTAAATATTTAACATTTCTTCACAAATGATCAAGTTTTAGCTTTTTGTTAAATATTTTTCAGTTGCTGTTGGGTTTTTGGAGATCGATCTTTATTAAGGGTTTTAGATCAAATTTTACGTAACTTAATTTTATGTTGGGCTAATTATTCCGGATTTTTCACTTAGATGTCTGAAATGATTATATGCATGATTTTGGTGGATCCTCCATTTTGGGGTTTTGTTGTGGTTTAGGTTTTTCTATCTTTGTTCTCTGGGCAGAAGGATTTCTTTTTTGATTTTTCGTATATGGGATTAGAAGAAACTGTATTGATGTTTTGGGGTTTGAGTTTCATTCATGTTTATTGACGAAGTCCCGTTTCTGACGTTATTTCTTTGTGAATTTTTGTTTTTCAATGATTTGCATGGACCGGATTGGGTGGATTAATGCCTGAAAGTTATGCAATCGTTCACCCATTTTGTAAAATTGGGTACAATTTCACGTTAATTTTGTATTTTGGAGTTTATCTGATTGAAATTTGAATTAGGGTCGCCGTGATACTTATTTTTTAAGGTTGGTTCATGTGGATCTGATGGGAGTTCCAGAATTGGGGTATTATATGGAACTGCTAATAATGAAATTACTAATTTTCAACTCTATTTGTGTAATATGCAGCTTGGTACTTGCTAGAGATTGTAGTTTTTTATTTTTTTTAATGGAATTGTGGTGCGTAGAACTTTTGTTGAGGGCATGAATACGTACCAAATTTTGAAATCTTCCCATCTATGGTGACATTTTCTTGACAAAAGCAAGGGTTTTGATTGTTTCATGCCTTTCTATTGTTTTGTGATGATTATTCAGCGTTTAAGACAATATTAAATGATTTTGGCATATGGGTTTTGCTAGTTGTAGATTCAGTGTTAGGTGTAAATATGTTACTACTTGTATTTTCATTATGAAAACATTGGATTTTATTTATGTGTTAATTTTTCCCAGGATATTGTTTCGGAGATTTGTGGCTTTAAGATTTCCATGATGCACAGTTATTGGAAAATATATTGAGAATGCTGTTTGTTGTGTTGTTCTCGGCGTGAGATATGGTGTTGCGGAAGAGATTAGATTATGGATTCAATGGCTATCAGGTGCCTTATACTCCTCGAGCCACCAGATCAGCCAGGGTAATATATTCAACTATTTTTGTATAGCTGAGTTTATCTCTGTACTACTGTGCTTTCATTTCAGGATGCTGATTTATGATAATTGCTTTATCTTGTTACTTTCAGAAGAGGTGTTCATTCAAGAAGAAAGCTGAAGGCAATCAAATGTGTGCATTTGACTTATTGGCCACTGTGGCTGGAAAGTTATTGCTTGAGAAACAAAGTACCTGTAGTGCTAGTTACACGTCAACTGACAAAGATCAATCTGCAGTCATGAAAGATACTAAGAAAAAGGAAATAAAGGGTGAAAACAAAAAATTGAAAGTAGAAACATGTGATCAAGGAAGTTGGGATACAGGACTCTTTGCCTCTGGGCTTGTCTCACAAGCTCATGATCAGAAATGTAGTCTTAAGGAATCATCATGTCAACAGGACGATGTCCATTGTGGATTTGCCTCTGTAATTACTACTTCTGATTGCGCTGAGGGGTTTGGTGATCGGAAGTTGGTGAACGGCAAAACCAAGAATGAAATGGGAACTTTAGCTGGCAAAGTAGAGGTAGATCCCTATGGGTACAGAGAGTATGCTGATTGTAAAGTAGAGGATGAAACTAAAAAGTGTATCAAAGATGAGTCGCATATGACTGGGAACATGCAATTTGGTACTAGGGCCGATGGGTGCAGTTTAGAGGATCGATTGGGTTGGGATGGGAAACCTACTGTGTTAGTTAGTTCAGATAATAGTGCCAAGGTGCCTTTGTGCGGGGACCATGGTCCCCATAGTGTTTTTCCCGCAAATCGGGATTATGTAAATGTAGTTAGTAGAGATGATGACGAAAATTCCTCTGGGTGTACTCACCCTT
>JAVXUL010010602.1:0-12394 GCA_035590515.1 Trichilia minutiflora | reverse complement strand
TTCACATGCGATCGAGTCCCCGGTCAATTCTAGACATCCATGCTCAGCCCTCGAGCATTCCAAACCTTCCAAATCCTCAATCCAACCTCAAAAATCACCTAAATCCTTAACGAACTCGGGTGTACAACATCGAAAAGACAAAAATGCCCTTACACAGGAACACGGGGTGTTTCAGTGACACAATAGGTTCCCGTAACATTAGCAGTAATATCAAAATCTAATTTTAATATCACAAATTATGAGCAATGTCTAGAAGCACATCAAAACTGTATAAGTGACAAGAATGTGAATGGTTTGACATCACATTTTATCCCATGACCAATGTTACCATATAATTTTAATTCCTTTATCCTTGATATCTTAATTGAACATGAGATATAGATTATGTCATCCTCACAAAGTTCAATCTTCATATTTCTTTAACATCCTGAGTATAATTATTTAATCAAATGAATCAATATCGCATATTGATTCATTTAAGTATGGCCATGTATTTTAATAATCATACTCAATCAAAGGGGCTCAAAGATATCGCTTTCATTATATAGAAGGGACAAAATTTATTTTGATCAAACATATTCCTCTACACGATTCATGATATATATAACTATTTTCTGTATAGTCCATCCTGTTACGGATGACATTTGAAAACAATAAAATATATCATTCACTATATTGGAAACTATAATGATCTTAAGTCAAAGAATCATATACACTATTGTCACTATAAGAATTGCTTATATCACTCATATAACAATCTATGTAGCACTCTCATGGTGGTTCGATCCAGTACATTAGTTCACTTAATTGTACCCATGTGTTGACTTGATATCTCATATCTTTATTAGTCACTATACATACTAGTCTTAATATATTATTGTTACTCTATCCGTAATAATGCTTGCTAGGGACATTGTAATAATAGTATTTAACTAATTGAATCCACCATTCTAAAGGTATTATTATATTTATTAAATACTTTTTTTTGGAAGTAATACATTTATTAAATACACAGATATGTAATAACGAAATATATATATTAATTAATAATATTATAATACATAATACCTAAATATCCAATATAACCATTAATCAATTGATCTACTCACAAAGTTGATGGTCAAGAATCGAATGAAATCTAGATCATCACTGACTAGCAAATACTCTTTCGACTTATCTATCACATGAATTTATCACCTATTATTAGAATAACCCGAGCACGTATATGAGAATAACGAAAGTGTTAACATGTGATAGAGTTTTCAACCGCAAAATTTATTTACTTATGATCTAATTCTAATGAATAGTTCACAAAAATATGGTCTTTACTTAACTCACTCCAATTAACTATTACACATGATAAACATGTCATTTCTCAAGTCTTAATTGGATTCAAATTTTACTATTACTATTCATATATACACGAAAAAAATTTATTTCATAGAATCTAACACTAATCGACTTAATTCTAGCACCTACACGATTTCCAACTTCAATTTATTGCCAACAAGTTAAATCATAAGATTCTTATACGTACAATAAACCCCCAATGATGGTATATGCTCAAAAATAAATCAAAATGTGAAATCGTAATCTTAACGGTGTTAGAAATCTTATCAACAATTCGATTTAGCTCGTGGATGCTTCAATTACGAACAAATTCGAAAAATCCCAAATCATGAACAATAAAAAAAAACTCTTTCTAGCTAATCTTGACTAAACCACCCAAACAAAGTTTCTAGAGTGATGAGGATGTCAAGAGCTTATGATTTATAGCCAAAAAAGTGAATTTAATCAGTAGAAAAATCGTGAAAAATGAAAGAAGTAGGGAAAAGGCATATGGCGAATAGAGAAGAAAAAATATCATGGGGGAGATAAGGATGAGAAGAAATGAAATATTTTGCCTTTTAATTACATAAATACAATGTTAATGGATGAAAAAATAACTCATTTACTCTTGAGAAATTGAAAGAAATGAAAAATAAATGAGTTAAAAAGGGTAAAGACGGCTTTTTGATGTTTAGTAATTTATCTAGAGACTTTTCCCCCAAAAGGTGTTGATACTTTTGCCAAAATTTCCATTTTTTTTCCCAAGGTATCAAAAATTTTAAATAAGGTTTTGAAATCTGCAAAATATCACTTCTTTGGAAAATATTATTTAGATTTCTCATTTCTAATGTTGATTTCTCTCTTATACTAAGTTCGATTCACTTTTCTTTCTTTTTAAATAATTGTCTTTCTGTCATCTTTCCGAAGAAATAAAGTTTGTGTCAAAACCCCATTCCGATTAATAGGAATTTAGCTCAAAATTTCATATGTCTATACAAGAAATCCAATTCTTGATTTCTATTCTCTTTTATATGAACTCATATTTGACTCAAGTTTATTTTCATATATTTATATTTGAGACTTCTTTAATTAAAAATAAATAGCTTATTAATTGGATTTTTCAATCAACGAAAAATTACATTTAAATGTTAGGTGCGCGATTAAAATCTTAGGAAGTACTTTTCAAGAATTTAATAAATTTCATCTAAAATTTATCAAATCATTTATTAATCTTCGACATGAGTTTGTTTAATCAATAATACACATGATTATAGAATTTTCAAAATAACAATAATAATCTTCTAGAATAAAATAATCAACTTATCCCAGAGCTCAAAATGCAAGATATTACAGTAATAGTCCAAGAATACTATTTAAGTACATGTTTTAACAAAAAATATGCTGGCTTTTTATTTGTTTGTTTGTTCTAATAACAATGAATTGGATGTGGGGTTGCAAACTTGCAGCTTGCCCTCGATCTCCACTACAGACCTATTGAAAGAAAATTGAGATCTCAAGAACCGCGAGGATGATGCATTTTTGAATTTAAAACTATTAAATTTAAAATAATAATTTATTGATGTATACCTTGGAAAAAGAATAGTAATAAAAGAACTCCGAATTTTTGTATGTTGCTTGATTCCAGTTGGTTTGCTCCAACTTGAATAATCTAAAGATTAAAATCCACACCGTACGTCTAACCAAACCGGGTGTGGTCCCTGGTTTAATTTTGTCCACAGCTTTATTATCTCTACTTTTTTACCTTACTTCAATATCTAATCTATGCGTTTATCAAACTTCCTGCAAAAGTTCTGTACTTAACCATCAGTTCAATGGAAGAAGTAACGGAGAGGTAATCTTCTTCTTCTATTTCAATTCATACCTCTTGTTATTAAGCTTTTGCTTCCCACACTTTTATTTATCTTGAGATCCTAACGAATTGTTTGTTCAGATATGCAGTTGTTACAGGAGCGAATAAGGGAATTGGGTTTGAAATCTGCAGGCAATTAGCTTCAGAAGGGATCACTGTGGTGTTAACAGCAAGAGATGAGAAGAGAGGACTCGAAGCTGTTGAGAAACTCAAACAGTCTGGTTATGATAACGTGATTTTTCATCAGCTAGATGTAGCAGACCCTGTCAGTATTGACTCGCTAGCAGATTTCATCAAATGTCAATTTGGAAAGATTCATATTTTGGTATGATTCAATATTACTTTCTTCAAATTTTCGCTAGACTTTCTTAAGGCTTATTAGTTTTGGGTTGTGCAACTGTTTTGATGGATAGATATGAAATGAATTTTGTAACTGTTGGACTTTCCTTTGCAGGTGAACAACGCAGGGATTGCCGGATTCAATTTGGATGAAGACGTTGTCAAGGTGCTTTCTGGCTTTCGTATATTTTATTTATTTGTAATTGTTAGAACAATGAATAACAGAACTCACGGGTAATACCATCTAAATTCATTGTTTTCAGTCGATCACTACATGTATAGTTTTATGTTTATCGAAACATAGTTTTTTGCGTTTAGCTTAGAAACATCATCTATCTTGTTTGTTTGTTAGAACGTTTATCTAAACTAAGTATATGATTAGTAAATTTATCATCTTATTGCCTGAACGGCCATCCTGAAATTATGTTCTTTTGGCCTTATATGATACAGAATGGTGTGCCAACCAACTGGATTGACTTGGTAACTCAAACTAACGAGTTAATTGAAAAATGCGTTGCAACAAACTACTATGGCACCAAGAGAATGTGTGAAGCACTAATTCCTCTCCTTCAATTATCCAATGCACCGAGAATTGTTAATGTTTCCTCTTCCGCAGGAAAGTTAAAGGTATATAGTTTTCTTGTTCTTCAGAATCTTGAAAGATAAAATTTACATTCATTATCATTTTTATTGTGATAAGAATTGTCATTTTGTGTCAGAATGTACCATATGAATGGGCGAAAAATGTGCTACTTGATGCAGAGAACGTTACAGAAGAAAGAGTAGATGAGGTATTGAGCCAGTATCTAAATAAATTGAAAGAGGGCTCACTAGAAACCAAAGGATGGCGTTTTTCTGTTCTTGCTTACACACTATCAAAAGCAGCTATGAATGCCTACACAAGAATCCTTGCAAAGAAGCATCCAAATTTCTGCATCAATTGCGTTTGTCCTGGTTATGTAAAAACAGACCTAAACTACAACACAGGCGTATTAACCCTTGAAGAAGGTGCTGAAGGTCCTGTGTGGTTAGCACTGCTGCCTAACGGCGGTCCTTCTGGTCAATTCTTTCTACGTAAAGAAGAGACCTCTTTTGATTGAAAGTTGCCCATCTCTCTCTCTTTCTCTCTCTCTATATCTGTGCGTATGTGTAATAGGAAGTTACAACTTGGGGAAATTGAATTTCATTTTATTATTGCATATTATATGACTAGCAAGTTGCATCTCTAATGTTTGCAAATGCTCTGTTTGTTCTCTATATGTATGTAGGGTACATAAAGCAATGTGAGCATCTTTATTGCCGTTGAAGGGCCTCCAAGTTATGTTAAATTTGGTCTAATACATGATGGCTGGACTTTTATTTCACAGACCGTGATACTGAAAGCTTGGATATATTGCTGGATTTGTCTTCAAATCTGTTAAAATTTGCTCGACATTCTTTGAACTCTTAACTGGATTTTCTTATAACGATGTTATGCATCAACCAAATCAACTTCTTATTCACACCCCAATTGATGATCAGCCTCATTTATTATATCCCTAATAATGATAAATTCGGATTCGCTGCTGATTTAAGTTTTTAATTGATCGGTATAATTGATATTTGTTGAGCAAAAAATATAATGAGAAAATAAATCTTAGCCTTCCACAAATAAATAAATAAAAATACATCATTATGCCAACAAATGTCTTATGTATGGCATCCCTATTAATGTCGAATTCCGATTCGCCTTTGATCTAAATTGTTACTGAATAAATGTGTAAATTCATTGGTGTAATTGATATTTAATAAGCAAAAAATGTAATAAAAAATAAATCTTATTACTCCAACAAACGTGGTAAAATATAAATTAACCTTTAATCGTCTAGTCAAACAATTTTTACAAATTACGACTTAAATTATTCTAAATAGGCAAACAAAAAATAAATATATAATTAAAGACTATAACAAATTTGTAAATATTAAAATGATAATTTTATTAACTTAAAATAAAATTTTATTGAATTAATATTAATTTTTAATCTCAAAGTCAATTCATAAAAATTATAAAAAATTCATTTATATTCTTCAATAATTTTTATTATAAAAATCATATACTATGTACTATATTTTTACAAGAAAAAATAATTATCTATCTATTTATTTATTTAAATTAGTGTTAGCTAAAAAGTTTATATTCAATTTATTAATACTATTTTTTTTAAAAAAAATATTACTATCTAAAATTTTTAATGTCAATGTAACATTGTGAGAGGTTATATAACATCATTTAATGCAAAATTATGAAGTGATTATTTGACTTGGTGGTTGAGGTTGGTTAGAAATTCATGAGTACATAAATTCAAATAACAAAAATAGGGAGTTAATCGGTTTTTTGAAATCTCAAAAGGTGTTAAGTGCTAAACTGTTAATTAGACAAAATGTTAGGTGGTAATCACCATTTTCCCTTTAAATTGTCACTGGATCATAATTGACTGATGTTATAGAAAATTAAGAACCAAAATCAAAGTAAATAATTTTTTACAATTTGATAATTAAACTTTTCATTTTCATATGAAAATCAACAATTAAAATTTATTCTTTGATGTAGTAGAGCTAAGAAATATTCTCTAAACTCCTAGAAGGAATTAACCTTTTAAATAGGTAGAGTTCTGTAATTTTTTTAATAATTTCTAAAATTAGTAAACATTATTTTGATTTGTTCAAATATCATTCTCTTTTCTTGGGTCTACCATCTACAATTTGTCCCTTTTACACTATTATTTTACATTATCTTTTCTAATGAGTATACAGATACTTTGTGTAAATTGACATGTACAATCTGATGATATGATATAATAATACTATTTAAGAAAAATACAAAATTAATTGAATTATTAATAATGTAAACTAAATAAAACTAATGCTATTAGATTATGTCAGTTTATACATATAAATTTATACAAAGAGTCGGTATCCCTTACGTTATTCTTTTTTTAAGTTCTTCAAATTTCAATCTCAATTTAAGTTTAACCCAAATATTAATCCATATTCTTGTAGTGTGCAGAAAGCAATAATCTATTTTATCAAAATTATTTTAAGAAATGAATAATTATAAAACTGTAGTAGTATGTTACCTGCTCATTATGCTTTTCTTTAGGAAGTCTTGTTAATATTTCTTTGTATTAGATATATGTAGTAAATTGTGCATGTGAGGGGTAGTTTATGTAGGTGGTTATTTTTCATGTTCTGCAAAGCAGATAATTTATGTAGGTGGTTATTTTTTTCATTTTATTTGAGAAAGGAAGATGAATGAAAAAGGAATCATTCATTCTCCACCAATTTAGTTGCAATAAACTATATTATTAACAATCTCCTTGAGAACTTCTTCACTTCAGGTACAATACCTCGCCGTAACAAAGGCCGAGTAAGAGCTTGCCAACTTCGAACTTGTAACAAAATGGTAGCAAGGTTCCAACAATGGGGTCGATCACCGCAACCAATCCAAACGATCGGTAGAAGATTCGTTGCTAGCAACCCAACATCAAATGTTACAGATGCAACGTCAAATGCATGAGATGTTCAACTACATACACAGATGGATGAATTAAGCGTAGGACACAACCATACCAGACCTTCGCATCAACAGGATGATTTACAGCAAGCACAGGGAACAGTCGTACCTCGGGTGGTTCGCTTGGATTTTGTACGATACGATGGTACCCATGATACTTATCACTTTGGATTGACCAGGCGGAGCAGTTCCTTGAATTTCACAAAACTCCTATCAATAAAACATCTGGAGGGGAGAGTGCATCTCTGGTTTCAGTCTATTAGAAGAACTGGGGCAAGGATAACTTAGGAGGAAATCAAGCAGGCACTAAATAATCGTTACGGCCGACATTGTTGGATGACTTCTACGCGATTGTCTACTAGCAAGGTTCAGGGCTTTTAAAAGAACAACAGATTAATTGCTTCGTTAGTGAGCTTAAGGAATCCATTCAAGCCAATGTTTGAGCTGTAACAAAAACTTTTATTGCTATGATAGTAGATATATGAATATGGAATATAATTATTAATTAGAATGTATTGTTATTTTGGTCATAGATGCAGTGCTTCAAAAAGTTAGGTTTCATCTCTATTCATTATTAATGTGTTAGCCTTTTTAATGGAGTAAAGACAATTAAGATTTCACATACCCTTTATATTCCTTCTATAGAATTAGAGAGAAGAGCTAACATATCTTAATTTTTGCTGAACCTCTCTATTAAAAGCTTTGTCATAACCTATAATTTACACTGATTACCTAACTAACCTATTAAAGACGTTAAGAACAATTTACTTTGAATGATCACATAATTGGGTTCACTTACTTAATAACTATGTCATTAGTCTATTTTAATAAAATTACAATAACGATTAATATAAGTTCATAAATATCCAACATTCTTCCACTTATGCTACATTAATCAGTTTTTGTAAATAAATAAATTTATTTACTTGAAAAAGATTCTCGAGCTAATCAACAAAGAAAGTATTTTATGTGATCACATTAAAATAATAGTTATAAGTACAATGTTTCAAAATAATCTGGTCTAATTTAATATTTAACATTAAACTATGACAATTAATGTATCTTTTATTGATATATAATCAATCTAAAATCACAAATATTATCAATTAAATCGACATGAATCACGAACCTGAGGCAACATCTCTGTAATTTTAGCCTTGACTTTTATGCTATTTACTTATTTGAAACTACTAGTCTCGTTTTCCTGCTTTTAATAAATCGGGACTCCGTAGGTGATAGCACTAATTCGGTACCTCCATATGGTAGATGAGCAGTGTGCCTAGTACACCGAACTCAATTACAATAGAGCAATGCCATACCTGGTCTCCTTCTGACTCAGTGCCTATGGGATTAGGTAGTTGAAGGATGTCTGACTCCAACCTCAATCTATCCACATCATAGACCTTCTGGTCAACTACAAAGGGTGGTGGTAGAAAGAAGAACCTCTTGCCCATGAAAGACATTCACTACGGGCTTTTTCCTTTCGAGCAACCACAGAAATGTCATTTGCCCAAACATATTCGTCACTGGAACTAGTAGTATAGTAAGATTTGAAGTTCTGATGTGATTATAAGCAATATCATAATCTTATCAATCCTCTTTATAGTTTCTTATCATCATACTTCAAATACTGACATAACAAAATTATTAAACTCCAATAGTCTATATGTCTATGACTACTATGAAATTAATGGACATATTTAATCTAACCTTAACAAACCCATATCTTTGATTATCATTTCTTTATTCTCTAAATTTTATATGGTATTATTAGGTATGTTAAATATAATTGTCATATTGTATAATAAAACATAAATGATGATAATTAAAAACAACACAATAAATAACCTTAATACGTATTTACTTATAAATATCTGAAAACACACATACATATATATATATATATATATTTGTGTGTGTATACTGTCAGACTCCTACTAATCTAAAGTATCATTGAATTCCAGTATACCCATGTTCACAATATACCACTCAAAAGTTATAGGTTTTAGACCTTTGGTTAAATAATCTACTAATATGGAGTCTGTCTTGATGTTTTCTAGCACAGCATCTCCTCTCCTTTTTTATTAAATTCCTGACTGTCAGGTACTTGATCTCTAAATGCTTCGATCTACGACTAATCCTATTAATTTTAAATCAAAATATAACTATTCCTAGTGAGCAGTGAGAATGGATCTATATTTAGAGCCAAATCTATGTTCATAATACCTAAAACAAACCCTATATCTCTCTTTCATTTCATGTAATTAGAACCAATTAAGATTTTAATCATGATGTTTCTATTATTAAAACTGAAGGAAACTGTTTAGAAAAATTGTAACATAATCAGTTATCAATAATGGACATTACATAATCAATATTGAGACCCCGTATGTATCATTATTAGTCCCCCTTTAGATATGGCAAATAATTCTACTAATGGTCTCTATGTATGAAGACAGCAAATTATAAATATATAAAATCTGTAAAATATATCCCCTTTGGGCGAATAAAATCCTCTAAATCATATATATTCAGGTCAAATAAGTAATTTTAAAATTTATCTCCTTTAGGCAGACAAATTTCTTAATTACATCTCATAATGTCTTCCATGCAAAAATTATTTTCCTTAATTAAGGAAACTAATTGCCCATATGAGTTTTAATAATTATCTTACTTTGATAATAATTAATCATAAAACTTGCAATAAATTTCTTAATTTTAAATTTATTTTTCATTAATAAATTTTAATTGGCCTTATATTTTTAATGATCGCATCATTTTAGTAATAACAATAAGTAAAAATTATAATTAAAATTTTCTCAAAAAATAAAGAAAATAACCTAATTATCTAATATTATTATTTATGATTTCACACCGCATCGATACTAAAACTATATGTAGCCTAAAATCACATTAAACATTTACAATAATAGAACACCTAATAATAATAATAATAATAAATTATCTTTATAAATTTCAGTGATTGTATTATTTTGATAATTGACAATAACTAAAACTTTTAAATTTAAACTCCTTAAAAATTTTAAATTTTATTTTTCAATAATAAAAAATTTAATTTATTGATTTATTATATCCTAAAAATAAAATAAAAATCACAAAAAAATAAAAAATCGAGAAAGAATCATAACACTACAAAAATCGTTGAATTCTAACCTTCTACTCATCCGCAAGCACTAGTACAATTTTTTAACCATAGATCATAATAATTAGAAAATAATTATTTTACTAGCTTTAAAAATTATAGAAAAATAATACACGAAAAATTGAGTACGACAGTGGTCGGATTTCATTGAAATATGGTGCATACACTTACACAAATTGATGCACGTGATAGGTGCAGGTTGCATGTATAGGTGCACGTGTACCATATGCATGCCTTTCTCCTTTGCCCAATCGGGTCTGTTTGACCCGATTCTTCTACAATTCGGGTCTGTTTGACCCATTTCTAACCCATTTTAATTTTTTTTACCCTAAAATCTTCGTTTTTCAACGAAATTTGATAATTCAAAAGGTTATTTTTATATTTTTGAATGTTCTGAAGCTAATTATGGCTTTATTTTAACCAAAATCGAATGAGAAAATTTCTAATTTTGAGTATGAACCTTTGAATTTTAAATAAACCTTCGAAACTTTAAAATCAAATTTCTCTCAACATAAAACAAATAAGGCCATAAATAGAAAGATCATGATGAGAAAAACACGACCCATATAATATTATGCGACAAATAGCCAAAAGACAACATAAAATAATATGAATAACTTCGAATACCAAAAGTTAGGTTTAATCCATAATTTCTTTGCATATACTATGAATTACTTAACAAATAATATATCAATTCAAAGCTTATAATGAGACGAACGAAAGCTCTAAACTTTTAATCACATATCATAACAAAATCAGTATAAAATATTACCATGAATTAAGGTGACTATATAAGAAAAAATCTTATTCAAATAATTTATAATTGATTCTGATTCATATATGTATTGACTTTGATACCACATGTAAAAAAATCCTTTATTGCCATGATCATACATATATAAATATAGAATACAATTATTAATTATAATAAATATTTGTTTTGGCTATAGATACAGTGTTCCAAAATGTTAGGTCTTCCTCTTTATTTATACATATATGGTGGCCTTCTCAACAGGGCAGAGGAAATTAAGGTTTCACATACCCTTTATGTTCCTTTTATAGAAGTAGAGAAGGGACCTAACTCACCTTAGTTCTTTTGGCCCAAAAAAAGTGTGGCAATGATGATACCAAGAGGGGGGTGAATTTGCTTTATAGAAAATTAAATGAATGAATGTTTATGCCAACATGAATGCTTTGCAAATATATCGATAAATTAAAGATAAAATATTTAAAGCAGTAAATAAAAGATAGAGAGAGAGATGAAGAGAGAGAGAAAGAGAAAGAGAATTATAAACTTGATTTTATAGTGGTTCGGCACAACCTGGCCTATATCCACTCTCTTATTTTTCATCGGACTGAGGCTCTACTATCTCTTTGTTTACGTGAGTCAAGAGTAAATCAGATAACAACTCTTTTTTTAATGGTGAAGGACATCTAAATACAAGTCTTGCTTTCTACGGGTGAAGAGCAACCCAAATAACTTTTTTCTATGGGCGAAGTGTAACATAAATACAACTTCTTACACGGGTGAAGTGCAACTCAAATCTTACTTGAGGAGGATGAAGAGTAACTCAAATAAATAGAAAAATACTAATATAAATTGACTCTCTTACATAGTAGATATATAATAAGTACAATAGTTTTTCTCTCTCTAAAATGATTTTACAAAATTGCTACTTACTTTTGCTCAATCTTTTTTCTCTTGTTCATTAGCCTTCTTCTTCTGGAGTAATGAAGCTTTTAAAGTGCTTTAGAGAGATCTTCCAATGTCTCTTTAACAATTCTAAAATCTTGCATTAAATGCTCTAAAACTAGCCATTATAGACTTGATTTCCAGAAGGTCTCGATATGTTTGCAAAGGTGTCAATATGTTTTATCGAATTTTCTTCTTCAGAATTGTCCAGATCAAAGACACTGATAAAGGTGTCAATACCTTTCACACGTAGTTGCAGAATCTCCGTCACAAATATATCGATACGTTTTCAAAAGTGTAGATACCTTTGTATCTGTGAGCAACCATTCTCAACCAAAAACATCAAGTGCAATATATGCTCAATATATAATCATAAATTAACCTTAATAAAGTATAAAATAGAGTATGATAATCAATCAAACAAATGCAAAATGCATGAATCAAATT
>JAVXUL010010591.1:0-12396 GCA_035590515.1 Trichilia minutiflora | reverse complement strand
AGAGTTAATCATACTTTGAAGTGTAAAATGATAAATTTAACCTTAATACACATACACTTTTATGTACTCATCAGTTGCTTAATTGTAAAATTTTTGGACACTAATCGAGCCTCTTCCTAGTGTTACGATTGGCCTTATAGTCCTAAAATCTCGTGATACTAGTCGAGCTTTCTCTTAGTATCCCAGTTTTCTCAAGCATTAGTCAAGCTTCCTCCTAGTACTCCGATTGACTGCTTCATCATAAAATTTTTGGACACTAGTCGAGCCTCCTCCTAGTGTTATGATTGGCTTTATAGTCCTAAAATCCCGTGACACTAGTCGAGCTTCCTTCTAGTATCCCAGTTTTTCGAGCATTAGTCGAGCCTTCTTCTAGTGCCCCGATTGACTACTTAGTCCTAAAATCTCTGGACATTAGTCGAGCTTCCTCCTAGTGTCCCAGTTCTCTAGGACACTAGTAGAGTTTCCTTTTATTGTTACGGTTGATTCTTAACCCCTAAAATCCCCTAACACTAATTTGAGTTTCATTAGACTCACGTCAGGTTGCATAAGCCTCAGTTCGTGTCAGGCTCCCTGAAAGGCTAAGACTTGACCCATATTAGGCCGATTAAGCCCTGACCCGCGTCAGATATTTTCTCTTAGTGTCACGGTTGGCTTTCGCCCTAAAATCCCCTAACACTAATCGAGCTCTATCCCTGATCCGTGTCATACCCCTTAAGTCCTAGTTTGTGTCAGGCACCATAAGAGACTAAGACCTGACCCATATTAGGTCGGTTAAGCCTTGACCAGCGTTAGATGCTTTCTCAAAGTGCTACGGTTGGCCTTCGTCCTAAAAATCTTCTAGCATTAGTCGAGCTTTATCCTTGATTCGTGTCAGGCCCCTTAATTCTTAGTTCCTATTAGGCACCCTAAAAGGCTAAAACATGATCTGTATGAGGCTAATTAAGCCCTGATTAGGGTCAGATATTTTCTCCTAGTATTACGATTGGCCTTCAACTTAAAATCTCCTAGCACTAGTCGAGCTTTATTCTTGAGTTGCGTTAAGCCTTTGTAAGCCCTAACCTGCGTTAGATATATCTATATTATCGAGCTTTTTTTCTCGATACCGAGATTACGCGCTTAATGATTCCGAGTTTTCTTAGTTTGATGTCGATCTTACGTGCTTGATGGTACAGGCTCACCCGTTCGATGGTGTCAAGATCTCGTACAGAGCTCCGGTCCCTGTGAGATATCCATACAGGTTGTAATTTTCAGTAAAAATAAATTTTTACTGAAAACTGGGGAACTGATGTTGGGGGTGATTTGAGGTACGGCCCTACACACTTAATGACAACCGTCTTATGACTCCTTGGGACTGTCACCCTACCACCCTAATCTGTCATATCACCATTGTGTGGCTTGATCCCCCACAAGAACTACTTGTGGCTTGATCCGGCACCGGAGAAAAGAGAGAAAAAAATGGAGAAGAAGAAGAAGAACCAGAAGAGAGAGAAAATCAAGGAGAAAAGAGAAAAGAAGGGGGGTATATAGATAACTTAGGAGCAATTCAAGCTCAGTCATAATACCAAACACCGCTCCTTTACCATAAGCTATTCCTTATTTGATGTAAGAAACTTGCCAAAGATTTTTATTATTTGATATACAAAAATCGTCGTATATTTTTTGATATCTATAATATATAATATTTATAATCTTGACTTTCATTTGATTTTGTACGTTAATTTTTATTTGATTATAATATAATACTATAAAAAAAATTCTTTACATAAAATTTTTGAATAAATTAATATGATAATTAATGTGATATAATTCGATTAATTAGTTCAATTTACGAAAATGCATGTACGTAAATTTTTCTCATTTCATAGATGCAACATAGGAAACAAATTTATATTTTTTTGTATTATATTTTTTAAAGCAACCATTTTAATAAAAGATTTATTTTTTTTTAATTTTAAAAATTTTGTTTGTTTGGGTTCGGGAAAGAGAGGGTGGAGGAAGAAAAACAGAGATTGAGAGAAAATAGAACTTTTCAACTACCATACCCAACACAACACAATCTGGTAAGAAAGAATAAGATTTTATGCTTTGTATAGGCAAGACAATGCCATGTGGGTTATGATATGATACCCTCTCCTACCCTACACCCAAAACTTTTGTTGTTGTTTTCGGTCCCCATTTGTTGTCCTATACAAATTAAGAAAAATCACTTCTCATCAATACCCATCACTAGAAGTGGAAAAAGAGGAATTACTTTTTACAAAAGCACTTCTTATACAGCCTCTTATCTTGCATGCATGCATGTGACCCTTACCTTTTGTTCAGAAGCACTATATGTTACCTCTTATGTAGACCAAATTCATGTGGAATTCGACCTTTTATCATGACTTTATCCCCACTTTCTTTCTTTCTTTCTTTCTTTCTTTCTTTCTTTACATCATCTGCTGATTTGACTAATATACATTCATTTAACATTACAATAACTGAAAAAATCAACTTAAAAATATAAATATAAACTATTTTGTTGAAATTAAAGTTGGTTTAACTTTATACAAATGTACCATAGTCAATTCCAATGTGCATAATTTAATCTTATCTCTTTTCATTTAATACCATATCTTTTCTTAATTGGAATTAGATAGATTTGGGTTATGTTTTTCTACAAATTTTGTCTTCTCAAAAAAGCAAATAAAATATACACACAAACTTATATATACATGTATTTAATTTTCTCAGGATATCGAAGAAGAGTTAATTTTAATACTACATTATTTAATTTTCTCATGGTATTAGAGAAGAGTTAGTTTTGATACTACGTTGTTTAATTTTCTCAATGTATTGAAAAATAGTTAGTTTTGATATTAATACTTAAGATTGGAAGGTTTTATTTTTGAAGATAGGACTAACCTATTTGAAAAGATTTTGTTAATAACTTGATTTTATTTATATATATATAGTCTAATAATTTCTTCTTTTATTTTGACGTGAGATTCACTTTTATTAATCATCTTAAAATCTATCAATAACTATTTTTTACCCAATTCTTTTTATCTTGACATCATTCTTTGTCTTCTATTGAGATCTTATGTTGTTTGTCATTATTATTGATATTAGTTGATGTAACATGGTTTCCATTAACATACATATAAAAAATAAAATCTTTTAAGATAAGAATAATCATGTAAATTTGGATTTGATTGAATGTGCATGTAACCCATGAAAAATTTTACAAGAAAGATGCTTTGATATTTATTGTGGGTATATTCACGACTTGATTCCCAATTTGATTAAGACTAACAGTAGATGAAGATGGATGGGGAATACAATTGCTCTTTTGTTCTTAGAACGGCACTTTAGATAGATGGATAAGGGGATAGCTAAGATCTTAAATAATAGTATTTAAAAATAAAGTTTTAATAGGTTTCTTTGTATAAAATATGATCCGTTTTCGAATGCCTGAAATTGAAAAAATAAAGATAAATAAGATAAAAATTAATATATAAAATTTAAACCAGAGATCTTGATTTTTTTTTAGAAACCCGGAAACTCTAATCGTCAGCTAATGCCTTGGGATTTGTTTGTCCCAGGGATTTGCCACGGAGAACCCAGACCCTCGACTACCCTAGGACAGTGTTACTGAAATGGGGTCTGGACCTAAGTCAGAAAGTGGCTCATGGTATCCTACGACAAACAAGTACCTTACGACAGACGGTACTAAACAACTGAAGAAAATCGGAGTCTGACTCCCTAAACGCTTCAACAGGGGTGCCTTGAGGGGGAAATCAAACTTGAGACCTTGAGGTCCCAAACCCAACCTCTACCACCCGGCCACCCCTGAATTTTGATATCATATTATATTACCATTAGATTTAAAAATTTTTACTGATAGATTAGGATTTAATAATAATATTTAAAAATAAGTTTTAACAAATTAAACTTAAAACAATTTGTTCATCCGTTCAATTTTCTCAAATCCAAGGTCTGAATTGTTGGTTTGGACATTCATTCGTGTTATAATTGTTGGTATGGACATGGTTCTGTACTAAAGACTATGTATATATATCTGTCTAGATAAGACTATAACACAATCATTATATAATACATGAGAAGAAATAAATGAATGATTGAATTTCACGAGTATGGTGAAAACAATAATTCTTCATTTATTAAAATAAAAATCTGTTTTTTCACATTCAATATGATTGTATATTATTATAACAAGACTATGATATATACCTAATTCAATATAATGCAACATAATTTAAATCGGAAAAAAAAGAAACACCCTCAGAACCTCTTCGTGAAATCTAATATTAAAATTAAAAGGATTTTTATTAATTATCTTTCTCGAGGTTTAACAATATTTTAGTTAGATTGTGAGATTATTTTTCTTTTTAAAAATTATGATTTATAATTATTTTTATATCTTTTTATATAATAATAAAATTAGATATAATTATTTATTGATTTTTTTATCATTGTAACATATATTCAATTATTATTATTAGATACTAAGAATAAATTAATAAAAATTAAAAAAAAAAATTGTAAACTTTTTTAATTATGTTAATTTTAATTATTAATTATACAGTTAATTTTTTATTGTTATAAAAATAATTATAAATGATATTTTTAATAAAGAGAAAGGAGATAAATGGTAACAAATAAAAATAAAAATTCTATTCTTAGCCCTGGCGCTGGTCATAGTCCATGTGATGGGAGTCCTGGGCGGAGCCGGTAGTTATGGAAGTTGAAGTGCCAACAAAATAAAATTATTTTTAAAAGTAAATGGATTTTTTACATTTGGACCCCACACTCATTCTCAGTTTGACAATTCCAAGTCAAAAAATTCATAAATGAAGGCATACATTAATAACGACAAGATTAGAGTGCTACCATTGTATGATAAGGTCGCAGTATCTCAACCGTTAATTCAATCTAATGATTGAAAATAATTAAAAAAAAAGAGAGATATTTTTTGCTACAATTTTTAATTTATAAAAAAATATCACAGCAAGTTGAAATTAAAAGAGAAAAAAATTAAAAAAAAAAACAAAAAACGATATATTCATTTTTAAAATATAATAAAAATGATGTATTCATTTTTTAATTTAAAAAATTAATAATTACATCATCTTTTGTTAATAAAAAATAATATTTATATCCTTTTATAAATATATTCTAACGTGCACCCAAGAAAAGTTTGTTTCTCACAACAATTTAAAATTTTTTGTTCTAATAAACTCCAACTCTCTCAATTCATTCATTCATTCATTCATTCATGCAACCAATTCAAATCAAAATTTTCTTTCTTAACCCATGTGTCAAAGTGTCTTTTTCCAACCACATCACATGGTAAAGATTGATTTTCATACATTTTTCAAGAATCTTAGAATATATTCAAATCCTAAAACACGTTCTATCAATCCAAAATTTTGACTTTTAAAATTGACAATACAATAAGCCTCCATGTAATATTACCATATGGATGTGATCAATTTTAAATTATAATTATTATAAAATAAAATAAAAATATTATAATTTAAAAAGAAATTTAATATATTTTTATGGTAGTATATATTAAGAATAATGGCAAAAAGAAAATAAAAACATCTTGAAACCAAAGTAAACAATCAAATCCTCCCTTGTAATTTAATTTCTCATGATAAAAATGGAGTCGTGTGAGAGATATCTAGCCAACCCAATCGATGTAATTGGACCACATTGACAAATGATAACTAGTACTTACTCAATTGCAAGAAATTTTGGATGAATTTTATTGTATTTACTAGCTTTAGTTTATGTTTTCATGGTTAAAGATTTTTTCATATTCACACACACGATTGTGTCACAAAAGTCAAGATGTGTACTTGTTTACTCATGACTATTGAGTATTGACTACCCTATCCCTATTCCCCTCTATTTTTGTTATTATTTAGGATTATTATTAACCAAGTTCTCCTAGTTTGTTGAAATATGAATTATGTCCATAAATTTCTCACTTCCGTTAATGAAGTTCCTATCATTAATCATCACAATTAATTCAATTTTAATACAAAAAGAGTAATTTGATCATTTCAAATACTCGTTTACGCTTTGTCTATGTGAGATTGTGGTAATTTTATTGTATTCTAATATGAATAAGTACGATTATTAAATTAAAAAAAAATATATATATAAATATGATATGATCATTAATCATATCATTTTTTATTAAAACTTTAACTATCTTATTTGTTTCTCAAATTATCACCTTCTTTAATTAACAAGTGATTAAAGATATTTTTAATAATTAGAATTGTTCATTAATAATATATAATAGAAGTTGTTAATCTATACATTATTTTCATAAAATCACAAGGATTTGATTGATAAATAAAAACCCACTTAGCTTCCTTACAATTTACAAAGTAATGAAAAAGGAAGAATATGAAATTAAATGTAGTCCGAGTCAAAGAGCAAATGGTTCCAAATCCAATCCAAATAAGTGTGAAAATACAAATATTAAATCACATCATAAAAGTAGGCAGTTAAGATTAGGTATCATAATCAATTCCCCAAGTTCATTTGAAGATAATTTTACATATGTTAATTAATTAAATTAACTAAAACATTCAATGGAAAGCAGAAACAACCAAACCATTTTCACATCACGTGGATATAAAATCTAGAATTTCGTTTCATCAAATAGAAATATCTTATCCATTAATCTCTTTCATTCTTTCACCGACTTATCAATGCAATTCCTCTCTCTTTCTCTCTTAACTCCAAATGGAACCCCCTAGCATCAATTCAAAAGGAGACGTGTGAGAAAATATTATATAATAAATCTATACAATTTGTTTTCATTATCCATAACGAAATTCTTTTCATGCTTTAGGTTTTCTTCTTCTTTGTTTATTAAAAAAGATTATAGAATTAGAAAGTGACATTTAGTAGAAAATTCTTCCATGCAATATGCCGCCATGGTAGAAATGTTTTTCTCTTGCTTTTCTTTTGGAAAAAAAAAAAAAAAAGGCCGCCATACGAATAAGAAGCATGAGAGAGATGAATAACCAAATAGGACAAAAAATATGAGGTTCAAACACTGTTCATGCCGGGTTAAACAGAGATTTTTTGCCTTAATGTTTAGGTTGGAGGACTTCACAACCGCAATCTTCATGGCAAGATTAAGCCCAATACTTTTAACATGTTGGCCCACTAGAGTAGATAACAACATTTTGTTGACATTAACAAATAGAGTGGTGCTATTTAAACAATCAAGATGCATGCATGCACGCAAAAGGCAATAGGTTAGGAATAGAGAAGTAAGAAACTAATTGCTACATTGATAATATTGTTATTATATGGGATATATAACTATGTTAGAGATATAAATTTTATATACATTGATGTGATCTTGCATATTTTATAATTTTATTTGATTAAGTAAAATTTATGAGATTAAAAAAAAAATAAATTATATAAAATATACGATAGTTGTCACATTAATTTGTAAAAAAATTAAGAAAATATGTTTTTTTTAAACACTTTATTGGATTGTGCTTGCATTGAAGGACCCTCCCCACCCCACCCATGTGGTCCTTTGTAATTAAGTTGTTCAGTACAATGAAAGTTTCCACCCCAAACTTCTCACCATACTCTATTGCACACTCCACACAATCAAAAAGGGGCATTAATTTATACTCCTAAAATTTGGTTAAAAAAAAACAACAAATTCAAACTTCGAGAGGATGTGGGTATTATAAATGTAAATTCTTATTGAAAATAATAAAATATCAAAATCTTAAATTTAAAAAAAAAAATTCTTATAGTGTTTTGGACCATGTTAAAACTAACAAACATACTAGACACTTGAATCCTTTCGCTGAAATTTCGTTTTTTACAGAAGTTATGTTAACTTTTGGCTCGAAATTGATCTGGCCATTGAGGTCCAGTCGATTGACGTTAAGGACGACCGATGACTTTTGATTGTTCTTGACCGCGACGACTGTGACAATGTGAGTTGAGTTTAGATTCTTAAGTTTTGCCCATAAAATTCATGAAAGCCAAAACGAAAATCCAATACAAAAACTGTTGATTGTATAATAAACATACAATGCAAACAACTCTGAAATTTTCACCACAATGAATGGTCAAATTCAACCAGCTTAGTAAAAATTTAACATCAGATTCAAACAACAGTAGAAAATGCATTTAAGTAAATATGAGATATGCTTCACTTAACCAGACGGGGAGAACATTGTCACCTTTTCCCTACAAGAAGTTAATGAAGAGCATCCTCGAAAAGGCGACAATGGAGATATTACAGTCCCTCCCAAAAGACGTACTTGAAGAAATTTTCCTCTTTTCCTTGGGACCAATGAACAGCAAAAGCATAGGGTTGCCTCTAAAATGGATTCTCCATGTAACAAAAAGGCCTGACAGAAAAAGTTATAATTAGAGAAAACGAAACTTCTTGTGTAAATCATTACTTTTCGCAAAATTTTAATAATTGATCACAGGATCTTCTTGCCTCTAAAGTCAACCTGCTTTCTACTTCCTAATGAAAAATCAGGATCAAACTTATGCACCCATAAAGCAATATTTTCATAAACCAATCCAATAGCTAATACGGGATATGACACAGAGTTGATCCTAAAAGAGGGTTAGTTTGTACTCCACTTGTATGCCAAATTTTCATAAACCACTTCCAGAACCTATTCAAAGAGAACATTATGACACAAAATAAGTGAAAGAAAGATGTGTCAAATCAAAGTATATAATTCGTATATGTGTGTGTAGTTGTATGCACGTACATAGAATAACATGAAATAGTTATGAGCTTGTACTAAATTACCAAGTGACCTGCCCCATGTTTGTAGAAAGGAAACAAGATCAAGGGCATGAGAAAATAACACCAAGCCGCAAGCAATAGAGAAGAAACTAAAGGAAAATCAGCATTTACTGAGCTAAGTATATGCGAAAATAGCATAAATAAGAAACCAGTGACATGAATAAAACCTAGGTTAAGAATTTGATACATATATAGAAGGCACAAGTGTTTTGTTGAGAAAATGAGAAATGAATAAATATGACACGTTGAGTGAGCTTAACACTGCATTATGCCAAATTCCCGCACAGTATACACGAAGAACCGTAAAACGTGGTAATATACTCCACTTGTATGCCAAATTCCCGCACAGTATACACAAAGAACCGTAAAACGTCGTAACTGAAAGCAACAAGAACACTGGGCAACACAATGGCAAAATGAACACCAATATACTCCACTTGTATGCCTTCACCGCTCTTCAATGATCATAACATCCATTCATAGAATATATGTCTTGCTATAGTGTTGATAATCATATATGTAAACAAGCATCATTTTGGAGAAAAAGAAATCGATCTGCCAGCCGAAATAGAATGACCAAATTCATGTACAGATACGGAAATCAATGTAGAAACTATAAGATAAGCACCATCAACAAGTGATACCTGCAATCAGAAACCACAAGTAAAATGAAACACATAATGATTAGGTTTCTCCGGCTAATAATAGACATATTCTAATAGCCCAAAGTGCAATTTTCTGTATTTTGTAGTGTTTGAGAAACGCTTAGGGGATAAAAGTACACTCTTGAGTAAGAAAAGCACTTTCGAAAAGCGCAATTTTTGGAGCAGCAAAACACTTAAGAGCAGCTTCTTCCTGATAAACCACCGTAGTCCCAAGTTTTCTATTAAGATTTTCTTACGATTTCTTATAAAGTCAACTATCAAGAAGAATAAAAAAGCATTTCTCGTCAGAATCGCTTCCGAAAATCAAATATACTTTCAGAAAAGTCCAATTAAAAACGAACTACTGGGTCTTACCGATGGTGAAAACCCGAACAAGAAGAATTTGAATTTTTTTTCGGGAAGAAGCATCCAAACAAGAAGGCAGCTAACTGCAATCAGTAGAGTAAGTCTAAAACAAACTCCGATCGAGAACGAAACTCTTAGCCAAGTAGCATACCTTCGTCCGAAACTGAATAGAGCTTCATTGAACACGCGGATTTTAAAATCGCAGTACCAGCAGGTAACGGTGTTGGCAGTGGTGTGATTCAGTGCGGGTGCGCCCACAAGAAGAACAGAAAACTGCCGCGTTCTTCTTCCAATCTTCTAAATCTCCTCCCTTCCATTCCGCATGGATCGCTCCTCCGCTCATTCGTCGATGTCGCCACTCGCCGACGCAACACTTCACCAGATACGACAACGGGAGGGAATTGGGGCGGGCAGTCGGCAACTGAAGCGGGCCAGGCCGATTTCTTTTCACATCACGGGCTGAAAGTCCTAATTCCATGTTGGTCTGGGCGTAAGAGCATGGACAACCAGCCTTATCTGACCCAAGCTTGAAACGGGCCGAGTCCGATAGACCCCTAACCGAGGATCAGGGGGCCGGCCTGGCTATCAGCCCATCAATAATTAGGTTTTTTTAAAATAATTTTTTCTTTTTTTTTTCCCTGTTATAAATAAAACTCAATTTTTAATTAAGTTAATTTGATTTTTGTTTATCATGCTGTTAAATTTATAATTTTATCCAATTTACTTTTTTTTTTTTTTTTTTTAAATTATAATTATGTTAATATATTTATGTGGTAACAATAGAAACAAAGGGAAAGAACGAGAGTCTGCCCGTAAACGAGAGGACATGACTTTTCTGTCTTCACTCTCCTTTGAAATAGAAAACGTTCCAACCAAACAAAGAGATAACTAATCACAATCACAATTAACAGAAAAAAATTATCAGCTCCCACCATATCTCAGAACTATCAGAGGGCGGGAGAGAAAGAAATTGAACGCAGATGTTACTATTGCAGTCTCATTCGAGGTTCCTTCTTGAAATCTTGTTGAATCGGGTTCAGAAGTACGTTCTTTGCTTTTCCTTCTTTGTTTTAGTATTAGATGCTTAGGGTTACTACATTTATGTTTTTTAATAAATGAGTATTTTATATGGTTTTTGGATTAGGTATATATGCTTTCTGTGCCGATGGGTCATACCACAAATTTGATTTTATTCATATTTCAGGAAATGCACCAATTATAATCATGGTTGATAACTTTTTGTTGATATTGAAATGTTCTATTTTGATTGATTCTGCAGTCTTGATAAAGCGGTTGAGCAGGATTACCATTGGGTTGAGTTTGATGATGTTCGTTATCATTTTCAGGTAGGGGTGACAATTCGGGTTAACCAATTGTATTATATATATAGGAAAAATTTTTAGATCAATACAATTAGTTTATTATTTGTGATAAAATTCTAAGTTTGAATACGATCAGTTTATCGAATGAATAACACGATTATTAAACGTTTCGGATTTGTATTATTATACTATTATCACACAATTAATGTTTATGCATGATTAAATATGATTAATTTATTTGGATACGATTTAACACGAATTCGATCCGGTTCGACACGAATTCGACTCGTTTAACATTAAATTAAAATATATAAAATATAGTATAATCATAATTTTTTTATAACAAAAATAAAAAAAAAAATCTAACACTACATTCAATTCAATTGTAAACAATCAATTTACTTTGAAATCAATTCATAATCTATCAAAAAATATCTAGCACTAATCACTAAATGCAATTGAATAAAAAACAATCCATATTCAATTTAATTTGAAATCAATCCATAATCTAACAATGCGATTTCCTTTTCAAGTTTCTCAAAAATCAAATAAAAAACAATACTAATAAAGATTTAACAAAATTTAACATCAACTACACCAGTCCACACATATAAAACATAACAAACCAAACTTTAGAAAAGTATCAAGAGTTCAAACCCCTACGAGAGGATGGACACCATCCAAAAAGAAAATTACAATCTCATTTAATATTTATTACATTTTTTCCTGAACTAATAAACATGATAATTCATTATTTTGATAATCACCATCCAAAAAGAAAATTACAATCTCAATTCTCATTGCAATTCAATATTAACATTTGTTGCATTGACATATCTGCAAAACAATTATAAAGTTTGTTATAATCTTAATTTACCTTATAGAAAAAATCATAAAAAAATCCAACACAACGTGCAATTAAGTACCAAAATAAAACAAATATTCAATTTAATTTGAAACGAATTCATAATCTAACAATGCTATTTCCTTCTCCAGTTTCTCAAGAATCAAATAGGAAACAATACTTACAAAGATATAACAAAATTTAACATCAACTACACCAATTCATACATGTAAGACATGGCAAACCAAACTTTAGAAAAGTAAACAAAATAATTCATTACTTTGACAATTACTATCCAAAAAAAAATTATAACCTCAATTCTTCATTGCAATCCAATATCAACATTTATTGTATTGACATATCTACAAAACAATTATAAAGTAAACA